>JAAQRG010297641.1:0-14783 GCA_011634625.1 Babylonia areolata
AATTACTATTATTTCGGATTCCAGTTCTTTAATCTTATTACTTAATTCTACATAAAACTGAGGATTATCCCTATTCGGACCATAAATATTTACCAGTGTGATATCTCTTTCCATAGTTTGAATTGATATGATCAGATAGTTCCCATGAACATCCTTAATTATATTTTTTACTTTGAAATCAAAATTATTATTAAACAGAATTGCTACCCCTCTTGATTGTGATGTATATGATGCAAAAAAAGCATTCATATCCCCATTCAGCTCTTGTCTGTCTCTCTTGTTTACTTACAAAGTGGGTATCTTGCAAGAAATATATTGACATATTTTTTTGTCTAAGAAACTGAAAGACATCACGTCTTTTTTTAAAGTCACCTAGGCCCTGAACATTAGCTGAAATTATTGAAAGACTAGACATTAATTATAGTCTAAAGATTTCATATCTACCCCTCTGTACATGATCTGATAAACCCTGTCTGTAAATGACTGTAGTTTGTGAATGATTTATATTTTTGTATTCTCCAACCTCCAGGTCCTAGAGAGGAGCGGCCTGCCCAGCATCGAAAGCCTGCTGATCCAGTACCAGCTACGCTGGACAGGACGTTGTCCGCATGACAGACAGCAGGATCCCGAAGATGCTCTTGTATGGCCAGCTGAAGGAAGGCCACCGCGAACTCGGAAGACCCTGCAAGCGCTTCAAGGACACCTTGAAGACAAACCTCAAAGCCTGTAACATAGAAATCGCTTCCTGGGAAACTGATGCCCATGACCGCTGTCGCTGGAGGATGCTTTGCTCTAGTGGCATAAAGACGTTTGAAAACAAGACAATGCTGGCCATTAAGGAGAAGCGTGAGCGAAGGAAGCAGGGCTCAACTTCTGGAGACGTTTTCCCTTGCAACACCTGTGGGAAGTGCTGCGCATCCAGAATCGGCCTCTTCTCCCATATGAGGACACACACCGACAGATAAGCCTGCCTGCCTACTCGTCCGTTGGTCCGACGGGAGACTCTATTAATTAATTAATGTAAACTCGTGTTTTTTTCTGCAAAACAAGAAGTCTGTTGCGGTGATTTATGTGATTTGTAGTAATCAATCAGTTATGCATAGTTATGCATAGTTATAGGGGGTTAGGGGGTGCACGGGAGGGGTAGTACCTCTAGATGGGGGGGGAGGGCTTGTCAAGCTCTTCCGGGAGTGGTTCGTCCTCTGTTGGTCCCCACCGGCACCCAGCTCTCACCTATGGGTCCTAGAAGCTGCTAGCATGCGGCAGCGCCCAACCCCCGGGCAACGGCTTTGACAGGCTGGCTAAACTAGGCGAGGGTAGCCGACGGGTCTCAAACCCTCGGTGAGTTAGGGCTTGTCTACCCAAGCATGTGAAGACTGGATCCGGCGGACTCTGCGGAAGAAACCTTCACGGTTCAACGGAGAGGAAGGCGGTTGCAGCAGAGCACTGTGGAGTGCTGAGGGCAGGATGAGGCACATAGGATATCCTGGTCATCCACTGCATCCGTTTCGATCTCCAGTCGTCTTGACCTCGTCTTGCCACTGGATACAGACGGTCTCGGGCAAGAGAGTGAGGTCGACGGTGCGCAACTCCTCCTCACTATAAACAAAGTCATCGCGCAAGTCATCAGTCACCCTTCATCCCATACCATCATTTTCCCCAAGCCTTGTGGCAACAGACGAGCGACGAAGCGACAGGTGTGGGTACACTGGCAGTCGTAGCCGCGGACCTGCACACAGGCGACTCAGGCCATAGGGTCGTTTTTCACCGACTGGAGCAGCGGTGGAGATCGGCAGCCCCCTGAGCGACTGAGCAGCCCTCTTCAGGACAGCACTGCTTACCTCCATGGCATGAGGAAGGGGCTAGAAAAGGTGCCCTAAACATTGCCTGCTCCACACCACCCTAGTCAGCATACCGCGGCTGACGGGGACCCTACTCAAGCGGTCGACACACAAAGGAAAGAAAGAAGAAAACAAGGAGCACCCCATTGACCATTGCCACATGGAACGTGCGTACGCTTCTGGACAGAGGCGACTCAGCCAGACCACAGAGACGCACAACAGTCATTGCGAGTGAATTAGCCAGGTACAACATCGACATTGCTGCCTTAAGTGAGACCAGACTGGCAGAAGAAGGCGAACTTTGTGAGCGAGGCGCAGGCTACACCTTCTTTTGGAGTGGTCGCGGACCTGAGGAGAGACGTGTGGCTGGAGTTGGCTTTGCAGTGAAGACAACCCTCGTTGGCAAGCTGGCTGGCCCCCCGAAAGGAGTGAACGATCGCCTGATGACAATGAAACTCCCTGTATGCAACGGGAAAACGTTTACCACCACTGTCAGTGCCTACGCGCCCACCATGACCAACCCGGGTGAGATCAAGGACAAGTTCTACGGGGACCTGAACGCTGTCATCACCGCTGTTCCCAACGCAGACAAGCTCATCATTCTTGGTGACGTTAACGCGAGAGTTGGTTGTGACAGCACCTGCTGGGAAGGCGTGATTGGGAAGCATGGGGTTGGTAACTGTAATAGCAATGGCCAACTGCTTCTCCAGACATGTGCCGAGCACGACCTTCTTATCACAAACACCATCTTCTGCCTCCCTACCCGTAACATGACGTCATGGATGCATCCTCGCTCTGGGCATTGGCATCTCATCGACTTTGTCATCGTCAGGAAGAGGGACAGGCAGGATGTACGAGTCACGAGGGCCATGTGCGGCGCCGAGTGCTGGACAGACCACCGCTTTATCGTCTCCAAGCTCAACCTCTGCATCCAGCCCAGGAGACGGCCTCAGGGCATGAAAGCACCCGTACGCCTGAATGTCAACAAGCTGGAGCTAGGCAACATCAAGCAGAGCTTTGCTGACACCCTGGAGGAACGCCTTCAATCCACCGTGCTGGACAACCAGAATGTGGAGGCAGCATGGGGCGCACTGCATGAGACGGTGTACAAAACTGCCATGGAGTGCCTGGGGCCTTCTGTCAGGAAGCACAAAGACTGGTTTGATGAGAACTGCACTGAGATCAAGCAGCTGCTAGAAGACAAACGCCAAGCCTACAGAGCCCACATTGAAGATCCCAAGTTACAGTCAAAGAAAGACATACTGAAGAGCGCACGCAGCACCATCCAGCCGAAGCTGCGGCAGATGCAGGATTCCTGGTTGAGCAACAAAGCTGATGAGATCCAGGGTCTTGCAGACAGGAACGACATGAAGAACTTCTATAAAGGCTTGAAAGAAGTCTACGGTCCCACCACCTCCGGATCAGCTCCACTCCTCAGTGCTGATGGTTCTACCCTGATCACTGACAAGGACGGGATCCTTGAGAGATGGGCTGAACACTTTGACAGCGTACTGAACCGCCCTTCCACCATCAATGATGAAGCCATCGACCGACACCCCCAGGTGCCAGTCAGTGAGTCGTTGGATGCCATTCCAACTTTGGAGGAGACCCAGAAAGCTATCCGTCTGCTATCCAATGGCAAAGCCCCTGGCTCAGACTCCATTCCAGCTGAGGTCTACAAAGAAGGTGGTATGGCGCTGACTGAGAAGCTTCATTATCTGTTCCAGCTTATCTGGCAGCATGAGGCAGTTCCACAGGACTTCAAAGACACTTCCATCATACACCTGTACAAGCGCAAAGGAAATCGTCAGGCCTGTGACAACCATCGTGGAATATCCCTGCTGTCCGTCGCAGGCAAGACTCTGGCCAGAGTGCTACTCAACCGTCCCATAGCGCACCTTGAGCAAGGTCTCCTACAAGAGAGCCAGTGTGACTTCCGGAAAGAACGCGGGACTATCGACATGGTGTTTGCTGCCAGGCAGCTCCAGGAGAAGTGTCAGGAACAGAACGCCGACCTTTACTCCACGTATGTCGATCTGACCAAGGCCTTCGATACTGTTAGCAGAGATGGCCTTTGGAGAATCATGGCGAAGTACGGATGTCCCAGAAAGTTCATCACCATCATACGGCAGCTACACGATGGGATGCTGTTTTCATGTTTTCAGCCATGATGACAGATGCCTTCAGAGACGCTGACGTAGGCATTGGCATCAGGTACTGCACAGATGGCTCACTCTTCAACCTCAGGAGGCTTCAAGCAAAAACCAAAGTGAGGACAGACACCGTCAACGACTTCCTGTTTGCTGATGACTGCGCTCTCAATGCTGCCTCCGAAGCTGACATGCAACACAGCGGTGACAAGTTCTCTGCTGCCTGTGACAACTTTGGCCTCACAATCAGCACAAAGAAGACTGAGGTGATGCACCTGCCAGCTTCAGGAAAGCCTTACGTTAAACCAAACATCTTCATCAAAGGGCAATGACTGAATGCGGACAAGTTCACATACCTGGGCAGTACACTCTCTCGCACAGTTGTCATCGACGACGAGGTGAATGCCAGACTCACCTAAACCAGCACTGCCTTTGGCAGACTCCATAAGAACGTTTAGAACAGGAGAGGCATCACCCTGGAGACGAAGCTCAAAATATACAAGGCCATAGTTCTTACCACACTGCTCTGTGGATGAGAATCATGGACGCTCTACAAACGCCACGCCAAAAAGCTGAACCACTTCAACACCACCAGCCTCAGAAAACTTCTCAGCATAAAGTGGCAAGAGAAGATCCCTGACACAGAGGTGCTCACTCGTGCAAACTTGCCCAGCATCTACACCATCTTGATGCAGGCCCAGCTGCATGCCAGTTCGCATGCCAGACCACCGGCTCCCCAAGAAACTGCTGTACGGCGAATTCCAACATGGCAAGCGCTCCCATGGAGGCCAAAAGAAGCGCTTCAAAGACACTCTGAAAGCTTCTCTGAAGGTCTTCAACATCAGCCACGACACATGGGAGCTGAATGCAATGGACAGACCAAAGTCAGCTGTCCACAAAGGCGCCAAATCCTGTGAGGCCAACAGAATCGCTGCAGCAGAGCAACGCAGACAAGCCAGGAAAAGCAGTGCCAGCAAGTCCCCGACAGCCGCCACCATCCCCTGTCCACACTGCGTCAGAACCTTCCGGGCGCGGATTGGCCAGACCAGTCATCTGCGCACCCACAGAGCCTAACCCACCGACCCCCAGGATGACTAGATGGTCCTCGTCGATCCCGACGGACGAACCACATAGTTATGTTTTTATTCATAGCACTGAACATGTAGTTTTTGACACAGTACTATGAAGTTTGGTGAAGATGAACGAAAAATGATTGTGTTTTTTTCCGTAAAAGGTAAAATTGTGAACTTGAACCCAATATATTTTTGTTCAGTGAGAATGTGAAAAATACTGAAAATGCTCAGAATGTCTATTTTTAGCAACAAAGGTCATAAAAATGATCATGTTCCACAAGCATTAGAAAACGTCTTATTTTGAAAGTTTATTTATTCTGATGACATTGATATATATACATGACGTTTGGTCCATAAATGCACATTCGGAAGCATTTCAAAATAGCTACATAGTTCCTGCAAAAAAAAGTGCGAAAAACTCCAAAACTGTTGAGATTTTAAGCCTTTGCTCATATTAGGGGAGAGGAAAAATGAGGAAACTAAAAGCACCAAAACATTGAAAATGTTCTTCCACTCTCTCCTATACACACACACGCGCGCACGTGCGCGCACACACACTGAGACGTTCACAAAATGGATGTCGACATGGACAAAACTGGTTTTCCATTTACACATGTTGGAACATATGGCCAGCCCAGGACGGAAGGAAAATAAACAGATAATAAACGCTAAATTACTTGGCTGGTCAATCTAAATTTCAAACTGAGAAAACTGTATCGAGCAATATCGGTCATATATTTACTGTCGTTAAGAATTGTCAGCTTTTATTTGGATCTTGTGCAAATTTCAGAGGAAGGTATTTTGATCTTAATGCTTCATTTGAATGACAGTAAAACAGAAAATGTAGTTTATCATCAATACGATGTTTGCATAGAGGGCAACGTAAGTCCACAGGAAGGTTTGTGGCATAGCGAAATTGATTAAATTCTTTTATCAGTAATACCTAATCCGAATCTGATGTAGATGTCCCTTAATGCCTTATTCCTAATGTACTCGAAATTCGGCTCTAATGAAAAAAAACATTTTTTTAATTCTGTATACAGAATATCTCTCCGTGTTCCCGAATCCTACCACACTACCCTGATAAATCAAGAGTTTCAGCATTTTTTCTCAGTAAGTCTGGCTGATGCTGAAGACCTCTCTCTGTGTATGATGATAAGGAAACATCATCCGCAAACAGAATAATAAACAATTCAATAATATCAGGATGGAGCTGCACACCATCTTTGCCATTGTTAAGTATGTCAAGTGACAGTTATATCATAAGCATTGAAAACAGTAGTGGACTTGTAATTTATCTTTCTTTCAAACCTTTCTGACATAAAAAGAAATCTGTGAGCCCTGTGTCATTGCCACATCTTACATATGCTTTTACCACTTTGTACACATTTTGGATGGCCATTAACATTTTACCACATATTCCATTTTCAATCATAATGGGCCACAATTAAGCATGAGAAATTAAGTCAAAGGCTTTGGAAAAGTCAATAAATGCTACAGACAGTTTTTTTGTTGCATGTTAAATGTTTTTGAACAGCAGCAAAAAAAAGTATAAACATGCTACGATCTTTTCTGAACCCTGCTTGTTTTTCCCAATGAGAGAGAGAGAGAGAGAGAGAGAGAGAGAGAGAGAGAGAGAGAGAGAGAGAGAGAGATTGTGCTCTTGCTGAAGATATAAGAGTGGCTTGGATATTTTGAGTGAATATCGTGTACATTACGCCCGAAAATGTGTTTGGCAATTTCTATTACGATCAATCGAAGTCATAAAGTCATGAAAACACTTGGAAAGATTTTAACTTTGTCATATCTATGACATGATCGTGAAACAAAGAAATACCAATCGATGTTGGCTGCTCAACATGGAATTCTTCAGTTTACAGCAAGCAACTTTCGGTTAAAAAAAAAAAAGCCCGATCATTTCTAATACTGAGCTCCAGCATTTTCCGCTTTGTTGTTTTCATTATGCAGAAACGAAATGTGAGCCATGAAGGCTTTGCATTATTAGCATTATTATTATTATTATCATAATTGGTACTAGTATTAGTAGCAATATTACTATTGCTATTCTTTTTTTTCTTTTTTTTAATCATTATCGTTCACCACCGGGGTTCTCTCTCTCTCTCTCTCTCTCTCTTACTCTCTCTGTGCGTGCGTCAGTGCGTGCGTGCGTGCGTGTGTGTGAGCGTGCGTGCGTGCGTGTGTGTGTGTGTGTGTGTGTGTGTGTGTGAATTCTGTACTGCATGGGTAACCAATGAAGTTGACATGAAAGTGGGGTAACGTGATACTTTTTGACTTTGTGAAAATGGTTTTTGCAGCCTTCTTTACAATCATCTGAAGGCGTGACATCAAATCAGAAGGCAAACTTGCAAGTGGTGAATTGCAAGTAGTCAACGCGACTTAGGGTTTATGAACAGATAAGATGGGTGGTTGCTTCAGTTGTTAAATACAGTGGAATGGTACGGATTTTTCTCAGCTGCAATTTTACACTAATAACTGACACGGTCATGCATGGACAGGGCTGAATATTGAAAGCTGAAAGACAAATTTTGAAAGTTGTTATCAGCATTGCAGTCAAGGTATGGTCTAAAATGTGACCAAGTGCAGAATCAGAACCTGTAAGTATGGCTTCTGTCTTGACGTCATTAAGTTTAAGCTTGTTTGACAGCATCCACTCTTTCACAACTATATCTATGATTTTGCGGAGGATAGCTAAGCAACTTTAAAAAAAAATCATTTCATCTTTAGGTTTGCAAATTAGACACAGTGATACAAGAGGTCATCTCATGAGTGATTCTATATCCTATTATTATGCATTCACTCTGATGTAATGTACAAAGATGGATTTTTCTTTAGCACAATGGACGCGCACTTACATAAACTAAATCAAGACCTACGTAAAGTCACACATACATACGATGACACAGATACACACACATACATACATACACACAAGCTCGTGTAGTATGTCTGCACATAAGAAAAAAAGATTATCAGCACAAAAGAGAAAAAAAAGTGGATGTTTTACACGTTTTCAAAGAAGTGAAAATGCACCTTGTGTATAGTTATATTTTGTGTTCAGTTATATACGGGAATTTTACAGATTCAGTGAAGATAATTCTTAGCCATGGTGACCTTTTTTTCGCCTGTTATGTTGCTCTTTTGTGAAACATGCACTTCATCAAACAACGGTGTGAAGAAGAACCAACTATTGATAAATTTGTTACATTCCGAATTAATTACAGCAATATGCTTTTCAATATAACATCGTGTTTTTGAATATATGAAAAAAAGGATTCAAAATGGCATGCATTTATTCATTTTTACATTTGTATATGAAAAATTTTGCAAGTTGAATAATCAGATCAAAAGCATTATCTGACTTGTGAACGTATTCACTCTTCTCGTTACAGCTGGAAGGAATTCCAGTTCCTTCCAGCTGTAACCAGAAGAGTGAATACGTTCACAGTTCCAAAAGATATGCTGTATAATTTCTTTTTCTCGGTTGCAAAAAGTACAAGTATCGTCAGTTTTTACACCCATATTCTTAAAAATTGTATCCTGTAAAATTAATAATCTGATCTAAACCTCTTAATTTGATTTCTTTAATTTGTTGTATTATCTTCAGAACTATTTTCCACTTGATCTCTTCATGGCATTTGTTGTTCCATACCTGACAAAATTTCAGAACGTCTTCTCCCTGAACCGATAAATCGTAGTATTTTAGGCTATCTTTTTGTACTGAATATAGTTCAGTCAAAAAGGATGCGGAACTGCATTCTCTTATTACACTCTATTTGTATGCTTCATTTTAGCCTGGCAGTTTTAATCACTTTCACTAAACCTGCATATGAAAGGAAATTTGTGATTATGTTATACTTTTCTCTAAATCCAGCATAAGACATAAGGTTACCATGTTCTTTATAAAGATCTGCAACATTACAGACGTGCTCTTATATCAAGTCAATTTTATTTAGTGCAAAATTATTCAAAACAAACTTGTCATTATAAAATATTGGTTCGGCCAAAGTTTGTGCTTCATTTTGTGGCCAAAATCGTGTTTGCGAAAACTTTGTAGGCATTAAAGACATCAATGCAAAACACATTTTTCTCACAAGTAAAACAATTTGATCCATATTTATCAATATTTCGAATTAGAGGATGCAAAAAGGTCATTGCATATTTCCGTTTATGCTTTGAAATTCATATTTTTCTTATCCAACTGAACTTCATAGCCTTAATGCTTTTTTAAAATAAAAGAATCAGGGGTGGTCGTGGTGGTAAAAGTATCCATAAGTATATCAGTTTTGGTAACATTAAAGATTTCAAAATAGTGCTTCTTCCGAAAGGTGTAAGTATACATTTCACCCATATTTTTGATAACTTTTTAATTTCCTCGATTTTTTCAGAGAAATTCAATTCTTCACATCCTTGCAAATTTTCACATCCTTGCAGATCTCCTGTAAGCCATATTCCTAATATATCAAAAACTGGTGGATTCCATTTAATTCTAAGTTGTGGCATATAAACTGTAGCTGATTCATATTTGCGTCCCAACCAAATTTCTAATGTCTTTTCATTATTCATTTGTAATCCTCCCCCCCCCCTCCCCCTTTCCCCTCCGCATTCGTACCCTTCCATTCCCCTCTGCTGATCCCCAGGCGCTACCCAGTCACTGGTTGTGATAAGTAATCCAAATCTTTAAAATGGTCGGAGTTTCATTTCGTACTCTTCTCGTTGTTGCTCTATGTGATAATATGATCCTCTCCCATCCACCCCCCGGCCCCAAGCGCCACTCTCCACCGTCTTCCTCTTCCCGCATGTATCGTCGCCCTCAATGTTCCCGTCAGCCAATGATAGGCTGTGTTGATCAAGATGTCAAAATTGCATGGACGTCAATTCGGTTTGTACCATTTACGATGATGGTCCACGTAAAAACTTTACCGCCCCCTTCTTGTGCCCCCTCCTTCCCCTGCTTGTCAACTGTCAGCTGATACAGGCTGTGGTTAAAAATTTTAAAAATTTTAAAAAGATAATGATAATGAAAAAGAAAAAAAAAGATAAATGGACAGAGTTTGGATTGTACCATTTATGATGATGGTCTACAAACAAACCTCACCCCCCCCCCCGCCCCCCGCCCCCCGCGTTGGCGTACAACTGCTGGATTGTATAGATCAGTTTCTGTCCCATGTTGAACTTCTTCATGGTGACTCACGGTGCATCATGCCAGACACTGTCAAACGCCTTTTTGAAATCTACAAAGACGTGGTATAACTCTCTCTGGTTTTGGAGGTGTTTCTGAGGAGGATGCGGAGGTTAAAGATTTGCTCAGTGATGCTTCTGCCTTTTCAGGAGCCGGCTTGTTCTTCAGCGATGATGTTGTCAGCTTGAGGTTTCAGTCTATTCAATAGGATCCCAAGCATTACTTTGCTGGCATGACTGATCAGGTTGATGGTACGGTAGTTCTAGCAAAGTTGGAGACTGTCTTTCTTGGGAAGCACCGCGATCAGCGATTGCGTACAGGGTTTGGGCCATTCGCCTGTCTGCCAGATCTTGTTGCAGATGATGGTAAGCATGTCTATTGTGGCCTCTCTTCCTTGCTTCAGTAGTTCCGCAGGGATGTTGTCGACTCCTGCTGACTTGCCGCTCTTCAGTGATCGTACTACGGCTTCGACTTCACGCATAATCGGATAGTCTTCCTCATTGGAAGATTCTTCTTCGTTAAGTACGCTTGGATCTCCCATGCTCTGATGTTTGCACAGCTCTGAACAATATTCTGCCAACCTTTCCATGATTTCCTTTTCCTCAGTTAGGCAGATGCCATTCTTACCTTGGATGGTGTTCACTTTTGCCTGTTTTTCCTTTGTCAGATCTTTCACCATTTGAAATGCCTTCCTGTTGTTGTTGTTGGAAAGGCCGTCTTCGATGTCAGCACGTTCTTTGTTTTGCCTCCTTCATTTTCCTTCTTATTTCCTTGTTGATCTTTCTGTATTCTGATTTCCCTTTTGGGGTGTTCTTCTCCTTCTTCAGTTTCCTCTTTGTTTCACACAGGTCCAAAATTTTGTCGGTGACCGAAGGTTTTGACTTGCGTCAACTTTTCCAAGGACCTTGGTACCTATTTCTGTCATTACCGTGTTGAAGTTGTTTGAGAAGGCCTCTAGGTCTTCTTGAAGGAGGAGTAGCAGTGCAAATTTCCGACCGTCTGCTCCTTGGAATTCTTCAGAGATTGCAGGATCTTTCAAGTTTTCGAGGTCGAATCTCACCCGGGTGTTTTTGGACTTGCTGACTCTCCTCAAGCACACTCTGAAGTTCATCATGACAAGGTCATGATCGCTGCCCACATTTGCTTCTGGAAATGTTCTGTTCTTCGGCCTATTAACACCAGTTCTGTGCCTTCTTTGCACCAGGATGTGGTAAATATGGCGAGGATCTTTTACATGAAATGCATCATTTGGGAAATGCTGGATAAATTACTATCCACCTCCCCCATTTATCTACATCTTATTAATCAGATATATTCTTTGAAACAAATTTTGGAGAAATTTGCTTTGGATGAACCCAGATGTGTACAGACACAATCCAGTATAAAGTTTGTAGAAGAGGGAGAAAAACACTAAGCATTTTTTTAATTTGGTAAAAGCTAGAGCTAATGGGAAAATCATGGACGATTAAAAAAAATTGCCAAGGAGAGACTATCACCTTGCAGGAGAAAAACGATGGAGGAACAAGTACTCTTTTTGGTAGAGGTGCGGAGATTCTGATGCAGCAAGAGCGAATGAGTTTATGCGCGACGCCCAAATGCCAAATTTAACAGAAGAACAAAAGAGCAACCTTGACACAGAAATCTCTCTTAGTTTAGTACCATCACCCGGGCCGGATGGAAGTACATTTAAGTTCTTAAAGTTTTAGTGCTAGACTTGATTCTTATAACTCTGCTCATCAACAGAGAGAGATGTCAATGACACAAAATCAAGCTGTTATCACTCTTTATTTACAAGGGAAAAGAACTTCCCTTTCTAACTGGCAATATATCTCTCTTACTAATACTGACTATAACTTACTTGCCAAATGTTCTGCTATACGTCTGTCAAAATATATAACAATCCAACTGGGGTTATGAAAGACAGAAAAATGCGTATATTGATTCGATTAATTATGGTACTCCTGAAATGATGAACATTTCTTCCGGCAATGGCGAGGATGTGAGCAGATTGTTGGGCTCTCTCAGTTTGTTGTGTTATTCACGGGTGTTCAGAGTTTAAGGAACAGTTTCATCCCGTGAGAATTTCCATAGATGTTTCACGGATGTTTCATGCTCTTCAGTGTGTGAGATGTTCCTTTTTTCAAGAAATGTTAGCCAAATTGTGAACTGATCGTTGGTGTGTTAACCAAGATGGCGTTTTCAAGTGTTGTTTTTCGTTGTGAAAAAAAAGCTTCGTGTGTTGAAAACGCGTTCAGTAAGTGATTTTTGTCACCAATGTCGTGCCATGTTTGGCAAGCTCACCGTTAGTCGACAGCGACGATGATAAGAGACAATGTATTGAGGCAAATTCTAGTTTCACTGACTCTGAAACAACAATCATAAGCCCTGCGTTTCTGACTAGCACCATTTTGGAATCGGATTCAACAATGACAGGAGAGGGAACACAGATGTCAGTGAAAGAGGAGGTGAGGGCTGCACTAACTGATCCAGAGATTATAAGATTGTTTACAAAAAGCTTAGCTTCCGAAGTGGCGACTGCTTTGGGGAAAGAGATTTCAGCTTTGAAAGAAAAACTTTCTGAAAAAGACATTGAAATACAATCTTTGAAAGACAAAGTGGATGAACTAGAACAGTATAGCAGACGGAACGCAATACGAATGAATGGTGTACCGGAGGTTGATGGAGAAAACAGAGACAAAATAGCAGAGAAAATTGCAAAAGAAATTGGTGTCGACCTGGACAGCTGTATGATCGACCGATCACATCGTGTGGGAAGAAAGAATGACAGGGGGAGTGTCGGTAATCGAGCTATCATCGTCAAATTCTCCTCGTACCGTTGTAAACACCAAGTTATGGCAGCGAAGAACAAACTTTCCAAAGTAAATCCACGCATTCTGTTTGCCGCGCCTGCCCCTACAACTGCCGCCGCTGCTGTCCAGGCTCCAGCCGCCCGTCTGTACATCAACGATGACCTGACCAAGACAAGGGCGGACATCGCTGCTGCCGCCAGGGCCAGCAAGAAGAAAGGAAAGATTTCCGAGACATGGACCAAAGACGGAGTGGTGTTCGTAAAGATTGGGGAAACAACACATCGTGTAACCACTCAACGCCAGTTTTACGCTCTCTTCTGACTATTCGTCGTAAATTGTGACACAGCCATCTACTTCACGGTGATTTATCCGATTTTTCAATGATTGTGATTACCTGATTGTGTGTGTGTGTGTGTGTGTGTGTGTGTGTGTGTGTGTGTGTGTGTGTGTGTGTGTGCATGTGTAGGCCTGTGTGTGCCCGCACGCGCGCGCACCTGTGTGTGTATATTGAGCACGATTGTTATGACTCTTTGAGAGGTTGAGCATGACTGTCATGACTTTGATTAACAAACAAATTAAGAGAGAGGCAGAGACACAGATCGAGTGTCCATCGCCCCACCAGCAGCACATGTGCCACGCCTCCCACAGCGGTGCAAGCGCACTGTTAACCGGGCCGCGGCGGTGCGAGATGCACCCACGTGATAGGCCCGACATTACATACATGTTTCAAACAGCTTTGCATGTTAAGTTGTTTCAGTAACTTTGCTGTACTAACCTTGTGAGCCATCTATATTTGAATATATATCGATAGGATATTCGGTTGTCTCATGTTCTGTACCAGACTTGAAATAACTTTGGTCTCGTTTGGCTACGTTTTGCAAAAGTTTGGAGTAAATGCAAAACCTCCGTGCATAAGTTTTAAAAAAATCATAATATGGCCTTTTTTTTCTTCTTTAAAAAAAAACACATATTGATGCCCATCGCATTGTGCTTGATATTGGAAATGTGTATGGGTGTGTGTGCGTGTGTATGCGCACACGCGCACGTGTATGCCCGTGAGTGTGTACGTGAACGTGTGTGTGTCGGGTGATAAGTGTGTGTGTGTATGTCACATACAAAAGAGTAAAAGTATACATATCATAACTTTAGCATACCATGTGGATATTCTTAATGCATGTGCATATATACTTTTGACTTTACACTGGCTGTGGTTATGTACGGGACTAAAGCGGAGATGACTCTCAACTATCTGTACATGAATCTTTCAAAAAATTGAGACGTGTTGGTGCAATTTCTGAAGTTTGAATGTTTATAGACAATGCTCAGCTATCTGTACAGGATGCTGCAGCTGGAAAACTAAAGGAAAAATCCTCCTTTAACTTGGTTTCGGATTCCCCCCCTCCCCCTTCCAGCGCATATAAGTGCACTCCTGTGACATACAGTGATACATATATTATATTATCGAATCAATTGACACATTGACACTGGTGCAACGGCTGTAAATGGAATGTCCATGGATAAGTCCCCATATTATTTTATGATGGAAAAGGCTATGTATGATTTTGACATATTTTGGTCGTATATACGTGTGTGTATGCGTATGTGCATGAACGCGCGCGCGCGTGTGTGTAAGCATGTTTGTGCATGGTATGTGTGTGCGTGTGTGTTTGTGTGCGTGTGTTTGTAAGCATGCGTGTGTGTATGCATAT
>JAAQRG010297646.1:2500-14739 GCA_011634625.1 Babylonia areolata
TTTTCTTCTTTTTTTTTAATTATTTTTTTTTAACAAACAAGTCTTGGTAATGGCTTGATCTATCGTCGGTTCTTCCCTCCACACCAACCTCACTATTGGCTTCTTTTTTCTTTTTTTTTTTAAGAAGATGTGGTGTAGCGCATATGGATATGTCCGCACGCTTTAGTAACTTCAAAAACAAAATAAAACGAAACGGAAAGATTTCCCCCCTTTCTTATCCTTTTATATCTGTTTGTCCGTCTGTCTCTCTGTCTCTGTCTCTGTCTCTGCCTCTCTCTCTCTCTCATTAACTTTGCGTGAATCTTATTGTCGTGCTCAGTCTTAAACGTAACACAGACAGGCAGAGAGTAAGGAAAACTTACAGACAGATAGGCAGGGTCTTCTCTGTTGAGTGGCCTTATGGCAACCTGACATTTATAACAGCTCATTGTGGATTTGCTGGCATTTGTGCTGTGGAAGACGTGCCTCTGTGTGGCTGTTCATGGGGAGTTCGGCATGATCGGTGTGGAGGTAATAACGCTTACGTCCCCTGAAACAGGGTAGACGATGGGACAGCAAAACAAGACCGACAGAAACTGAGAGGGGAGAGAGAGATGGGGAGACAAACAGACAAGCAGGCAGAAAGACACACATGCAGAAAGAGAGATACAGAGATAGACTGAGAGAGAGAGAGGGGGGGGGAGAGAGATGTGGAGAGACAGACAGACAACGAGTCAAAAATAAATGATAGAGAAAGAAAATTTTTTGGACAAAATAATAGAGAAAGAAATTGACAGAAAGAGAGAGAAACAAAGAGGCAGACAGACACAGAGACAAAGAGAGATAGGCCGAGAAAGAGAGGCAGAGAAAGAGACAGACAGACAGACAGATGGAGATACAGAGAGAGAGAGAGAGAGAGCGGGTGAGCGAGAAAGAGAGAGAGATGGAGGGTACACAAAACACGATTTGCCACGCAAATACTCAAGTTTTGAAGTGTTTTCTTTGAGACGACAAAGGGCTTGGGGCTAAGTTAAGATGGAAAGAGAGAGACAGAAAGAGGAAGGGAAAGGAGAGAGAGAGAATACAAATATAAAAAAAAGAGCAAAACCACATAAGAAAATAAAAATACAGATACAATGCGAATTCGAGAAAGAGGTAGGTGTGGATAGATAACAAGTGTGCAGAAAGTAAAAGAAAGATACACACACCGACAAAGACGATAAAGGGAGGGAAAAAACAGATAAACAGAGAAACCAGCCACTGTGTCGAAATGGTTATCGGCCCTGACTTACGATTGGAAGGACGCAGGTTTAAACACCAAAAGAAGTACATCCTCAGTTTTAGGCCTGTAGCCAGATTCTGCTTGGATTTAAGTGTGCCATAGGCTTAATATTAGTCATCTTAAAACTACTTATTTGTATTCAGATCAGATCAACCACACAGTGGATGGATATCAAATGGATATTATCAGGTGTTCACAATGATAAAACACACAATAAAATCAACAATAATTCTGTTGAAATTCATACTCTTCACGAACGCGTCTTTGGAAATATTGCTCAAAGTTTCCCGATCAACACAGCCGGGGTCTTTGATTTCACAGGCCTGGTTGATACTGGGGTACACTGTGACAGAAAGCGGAAAGTAAAACCTTCCAACGCAGCATCTCAAAAGCAGCATCGTCGTCATCCACAATGTCATCCATCATCAACAGTAGAAAACACAGATAAACTTCCCCACATTCTGAAGCTTTTCGTGCTTTGCCTGTTGGTGGGATCTGCCGGTAGTCTACACATATATCCAAGAACTGACATGAATGAATCTGGTGGATTCCCAGAGAGCGGTGGAGGACAGAGACGGGCGGAAGAGAGCTGTGGCATCGCCTTCACTGCTACCCCAACGACATCAGCAGAAATCAAGCAAAAACGGTAGCAGGTGACAGGCTGGTAGTCTCCAGTCCGGAACAGGCACGCGATCACACGATCTGGCTTAGCGACTACGCAAGCATTGTTGTCAGTGGATGGCTTAGCAGATGGTATGTTGCATAATGATTATGGAAAATCACAGCACATAAACTGAACACCACCGCAGAGACCAAAAAAAGCAGTGCAGTGTCTCTTCTGGTGTGTGGCTTCGTGGCGACCTAACATCAGTTCGACAAACTGTCAGCGCTGTGATTGAAACCAAATAAGTGGTAGTATGATGGTGTATATAGGGGATTCTTGGTAATCAGAGTCTGGGTAATGCCACTGATTCTGTGCGGAAGACAAGGCAGCAAGTAATATACAGAGGGGGAAAGACAGAGAGAGACAATGAGACAGACAGAGACAGTGATAGACAGAGTGAGACAGACGGGAAGGCAAGCAGAGACAGAGATAAACAGACAAGGGCAGACAAAGACACAAACAGAGACAGGGAGAAAAGGGAAGATACGGAGTACTTGAGTAAAATTAATTACAGAAAGGGGAAAAAACAAATAAAAGGAAAATTTTAAAAAAAGGAAAGAAAGCAACCACACACAGGGAAAACAAAGTTGAAAACAAAACAAAAATATGCCACTCTATATGTTACACGTGTTCTCCGTCTTAATTGAGATGATAACGGAAGCGGCGGTATGTGCCCATCACTCTAGACATCCTTAAGACAGACGGTAATGAAGGGAAGGGGTGGTGGGGAGGAAAAGTGGAGGTGGGGGAGTAGGGGAGTGGGAGGACAGGAAAACGGAAAACCCCGAACAGGGAAGTGTAATTAGGGGAGTTGCTGGCTTGTGTGTTCGGACAGCCGTGCTCTAATCCCTGGGATTAGAGGTGACAGTTTGTGTGACAGGGAAGGCCTCTTGTCAGCGGAGATGCTCTCTGAGCGGAATGATTTTACCCACTGTGTGTGTTTCTCTCCTTGAATCCCCATCAACGAAACGTCCTTTTTAATGACTGTTTTGTTATGCTCTGTGTGTCTGTGTGTCTGTGTGTCTGTCTCTCTTTGTATCCCAGTTTCGTTGTCTCTTTTTCTGTTGCTGTGTCTGTCTGTCTGTCTATCTGTCCGCGCGCGCGCGTGTGTGTGTGTGTGTGTGTGTGTGTGTTTGTGTGCGTGTGTTTGTGTGTGTGTGTGTGTGTGTTTTTGTGTGCGTGTGTTTTGTGTGTGTGTGTGGCTGCTGACTGCGTATACACCGTATAATATTATGTGCACTTGCTGCGCTTCCTCAATCAATATCTGTGTGTCTATATGCATGTGTGTGCATGTGTGTGTGTGTGTGTGTGTGTGTGTGTGTGTGTGATGTCTCGAGGTCTAGTTCTATATAACAGAAGCAAAATTGAGATGGAACTGAACAATAAAACAGAAGTAAAGTGAGGGAGAGAGACAGAGTGAGAAAAGAGACACAAGAAGAGAGGAAGAGCGAGAGAGAGAGAGAAGAGACAAGAGAGGCAGGGAGACAAGACAGACATCCAGACGAAGGAATCAGTGGGGACACAAAAACAGCTGGAATGAAACAGACACATCCCAGGATCAACAACATTGGTAGGCTTGAAGGACCAAACCAGGAGAGGTTAACACATGTGGATCCAGGGATTTTTTTTTTTTTTTTTTGTCATCAAGTTCCAGATCTAACCAGTGTTCTTCCACATGATGAGCCAGGATGACAAAGGACACAGCGACAGAAAGACCCTCATCAGTGAAAGAGCTGCTTCAGGAGAGGCCCACTGGTGTTGAGAGGGAGGGGGGGAAAGGACATGCAGAGGTCTGGAGGGAAAGGGAGGAGGGGAGGGTAGAGAGAGGGACTGGACGGGGGGCAAGATAGCTCCGATGAGGAGAAGGGTAATTAAGGCAGTGGAAGCGTGTGTGTGTGTGTGTGTGTGTGTGTGTGTGTGTGTCCTGACAGCTATGGGTAATCCCCAGGATTAGGTGTGGACCGTGTGTTCAGAGAAGATGACCCTGAGAAGGGGCATTCGAAAGCATGGTTCTCATTTAACCCTGTTTTTGAATTTTAGGGGCGTGTGTTCTTTCTGTTTCTTTTCTTTCTTTTTTGTTTTCTTTTTTGTAAAGTTTGGCATCGCTCTTTTCTCCTCACCTAATTGTCTACAGCTTTATCTGTCTGTGCGTCTGCCAGTCCTCTTTTCCTATATACGTCTACTATATATCTACCTGTCTGTATATCTGTGTACCTCTCTCTCTCTCTCTCTCTCTCTCTCTCTCTCTCTCTGTCTCACTCTCTCTCACACACACACATATATACACACTCACGCGCGCGCGCACACACACACATACACACACACTCCCGTTTTTCTTCCTCTCCTTCTCTTTCTCTCTTCCTTCCCTCTCATTTTTAGAAAAGAAGGACACAATAATTATGACACTGAAAAAATCATTGTCAGAAAGAGAGAAAGAGTACACAAACAGATAATCAGGGAGAAACAGATAGAAACGCAGAGAGAAAGGAAAGAGGGAGAATGAGAGAGAGATAGAGAGGAGGAGGAGGAGAGAGAGAGAGCGCGCGCAACGGAAAGAGGAAGAGTGATGTAACAACAGAAATAAATGAGAAACAAAACAAGAAGAGGTAATAGAATTATTCAAGGGTGAGTGGAAGAGTGAACATGGATGCAAAAATGTAAAAAGAATCAGTAGAATTGGGAAAAGAAAGAAAGAAAAAACTAAACAAGTAGAGAGAAACATATCTAAAAAGAAAAAGAAAAGAAAGGAACAAATGGAGAGCCCATGAAAGCCACTCAGCTTCTCTCCGAAGTTCCCTCCACGTCCAAACCAAACCGGATGACAAAGCACGCGACGGAATGTGCTCTCCTTCATTAGAGATCGCTCTCACCAAGGGAGATAATGAATGGCGGAGCGGCGGTGGGGGGAAAGGGTGGGGAGAGGGGTTGGGTTAGAAAGTCGTGCGCGGAAAGAGAGAGAGGGCAAAGATCGCCCACAGATTGGAAGCAAAACCAGCGAGTCTCGTTGGAGGAAGAGGGACTCACTAAGTGCTCATCTGTTTCACCAGGCAGTCGTGTTTTATCCTGGGATTAGTTGAGATGGGATTGGAAGGGATTGCGTTTGAAAAAAAGGATACTTTTTCACATTGTGCGCTTCCTGTTCAATCCATCCTCTCCCTCTGTCGGCGACCCGTTTTGAGAACATGTTGGAGTCTTTATTCATCTCTCTCTCTCTCTCTCTCTCTCTCTCTCTCTCTCTCTCTCTGTTCTGCGTTGATTCTTTCTTTCTCTGTGTCTGTTGTTCTCTGTTTCTGCCTCTGTCCAGGTCTGTTAGTTTGTCTTTTACTCATTTTCATCTCTCTCGCTGACACTCTGTCTCTGCCTCTGTCTCTCTCTCGCTCTGTTGTCTTTCTCTTTTTCTCCTCCATCTCTCTTTCTGTCTATTTTCCCCTCTCTCTGCCCCCGCCCTCTCTGTGGCTGTGTTTCTGTCAATGTCTGTCTCTCTGACAAGCGCAGATGTATGTGCGTGTGTGTGTGTGTGTGTGTGTGTGTGTGTGCGCGCGCGCGCGCGCGCGCGTGTGTGTGTGTGTGTATGTGTGTGTGTGTGTGTGTGTGTGTGTGTGTGTGTGAGTGTATTTCTTTCTTTCTTTCTTTCTTTCTTTCTTTCTTTCTTAAGCTCGCTCGTTCGCTATTCTTTCTTCGGTGCCTCAAAAAGTTCGGAATCAGAAAATAAATCATGGGTGATTTCTATAGAGCTGTCATTGAAAGTGTATTAACCTTTGCTCTTACTGTTTTATTCGGAAACATTTCTAAAGCAGAAATCACAGCCCTGAACAGAATAGTACAAACTGCCACCAAGATTACCGGGGCTGGTCTACCTTCTCCAGACGAAATATATCATAAGCGGCTATTCAAAAGAGCAAAATCAATCAGACATGACGAATCACATCCAGCTTTTGGGATTTTCGAGATGCTCCTCTCGCGTCGTCGGTACAGAAGTATTAGGACCAAAACCAATCGCTTCTCCAATAGCTATTTCCTCCAAGCAGTCAATGGCCTGTCCTTCGAACAAATCGAGTATGATTAAAGAGAAGTATGCAATCAACAACCATTTACCTGATGTCCATATATAAGATGTGTAATGTGCGGCTTACGTTCAAACGTGTGTGTGTGTGTGTGTGTGTGTGTGTGTGTGTGTGTGTGTGTGTGTGTGTGTGTGTGTGTGTGTGTGTGTGTGTGCGTGCGTGCGTGTGTGCGTGCACGCTGTGTGCGTGTGTGTGTGTGTGTGTGTGTGCATGTGCGCGCGCGCGTGAGGATAGAGAAATACAGGAATAGAGAAGGAGACTGACAAAAAAGATCAACAGAGTGTCATGAGGTGTGAGTAAAACATAAAGCCTCAGCAAACAGAAACCACAGGGTGCCATGGAGACCACAGTATAGAAACCCCCGCCCCTGCCACCCGCCACCCGCCGCCCCCCCTCCCACCCACCACCACTGTTCTAATCACCCTCAAGGTCATTATCTCCAAACACACAGTCAACACCTAATCCTTGGGATTACAGATGGCTGTCAGAACACACAAGATGGCACTACCTTAATTACCCTTCTCCCATCATCACGGCAGTTTTCACTCCTCCTCCTTTACCCCTCCACCACCTCGTCTGCCCCCCTCCCCCTCCCTTACCCCTCTTGTCCCCTCTCTTCCATCATCGCCCTTTCCGGAAGGATCTTCTACTGATGGAGAGTCTCTTTTGTCATGTCCTTTGTCATCATCCGATTTGGACTTGAAGAACACTGGGGAAAGTTCTGGTGGGCTTTGATGCTGGAGTTTTGGCCTTGTGGTAACGCGTCCGCCTTGGAGGCGAGATACTCTTAAGCGTACTGGTTCGAATCACAGACGCCATATATTTATTTACTTATTTATGTACGCTTACAGTTGACTTCATCAAGTTTTTGCGCCTTATACATATTATTATTATTATTATTATTATTATTAGTTCTTTTTTTATGTATTTACCTATTATTTATTCACCCTTTTTTTCTTCTTTTTTTCCTCTCAAGGCCTGACTAAGCGCGTTGGGTTACACTGCTGGTCAGGCATCTGCTTGGCAGATGTGGTGTAGCGTATATGGATTTGTCCGAACGCAGTGACGGCTCCTTGAGCTACTGAAACTGAAACTGAAACACAGTCGCCAGTATTTTCTCTCCCTCTCCACTAGACCTTGAGTTGTGGTCTGGACGCTAGTCATTCGAATGAGACGATAAACCGAGGTCCCATGTGCAGTATGCACTTAGCGCGTGTAAAATTACCCACGGCAACAAAAGGGTTTTCCCTGGCAAAATTATATAGAAAAATCCACTTTGATAGGAAAACGAATAAAATTGCACGCACGTAAAAAAAAGGGGGTGGCTGGCGCTCTCAATATAGCGACGCGCTGTCCCTGAGAACAGCAACCCGAATTTCACACAGAGAGATACGTTGTGATAAAAAGTAATTCCAATCAGTTGATAATGATTTAAAAAGAAGAAATCTTACCGAGATCCATTTAGAGCGCTTGAATAGAAAATGAAAATAAAAAAATAAAACTGAAAGTGATACAACGAGCTCTGTGATCTTGCATGCAACTGAGGCTGCACAGAGGTGACAGTTTAAAAAGAAGAAATACTTCCTTTGGATTTCGTTTTAGTTTCATTTCCATCTTAATCCTTTCTTTCTTTCTTTTTTTTTTTCTTTTTTTTCTTTCTTTTTTTTAAATTTATTTTTGTGTTGGTCAGTCATATTCTGATCTATGTTTTCAGGAATGTGTTGTTGTTTTTTCACACTCACTCCCTCCCCCCCCTCTCTCTCTCTCTCTCTCTCTCTCTCTCTCTCATTCTCCCTCTTTCCTTTCTCTCTGCGTTTCTATCTGTTTCTCCCTGATTATCTGTTTGTGTACTCTTTCTCTCTTTCTGACAATGGTTCTTCAGTGTCATAATTATCTGTTTCTCTCTCTCTCTCTCTCCTCCTCCTCTCTCTGTCTCTGTGTCTCTGTCTCTGTCTCTCTCTGTGTCTCTGTGTCTCTGTCTCTCTCTCTCTCTCTCTCTCTCTCTCTCTCTCTCTCTCTCTCTCTGTTTCTCCCTCGGGATGTGTTTATATATCCTCGTTATTTATGACCACGCCTTTTCTTCTGTCTCGCTTCTCTCGCTCTTTCACCTTCTCTCTCTCCCTCTCTCTCTCTGTCTTTCTCTCTCTCTCTCTCTCTGTGTGTGTGTGTGTGTGTGTGTGTGTGTGTGTGTGTGTGTGTGTGTGTGTGTGTGTTCACCATATATTTGGGTTTAATTTTTCTGTTATTTTCATAACCTGTTCTAATTGCAATGTTTCAGTTTCAGTTTCTCAAAGATGTGTCACTGCGTTCGTTCGGACTAATCCATATACGCTACACCACATCTGCACAAAAGATGACTGACAGCAGCATAGCCCAACGCGCAACTGAGTCAGGCCTTGCGTGCACGCATTGTATATTGGTGTACCTGAGTGGATTTTTTCTACAGAATTTTGCCAGAGGACAACACTTTTGCTGCCATGGGCTTTATTCTCAGTGCGCCAAGTGCGTGCTGCACATGGGACCTCGGTTTCTATTCCCATCCGAATCGCTAGATGCTCAGTTTGATTTTTAAGTCAAACTCGGGAGAAAGGCTGAGAGCGGGATTCAAACTAGACCTCCACGGACACTGAATTGGCATACGAGTGTCTTATCCATTCTGCTACTTCTTTCTCTAATTGCAGTGATAAACGGGGAGTATTACACGTTAATTTCTTCGGAGAAGAAGAAGAAGAAGAACAACAACAACAACAACAACAATGTAACACCTCGTGCAAGGGATGGTGAGAGATGTGTGTCCCGAATTTCACTCCTTTACCCCCCACCACCACCCTCCTTCTCCTTCCCCAACTAAATAAACACGCACCCCAGTACTCTGCTAATCACACTCCATTGTCAGGAACCACTTCCTCTCCCTTCCTTCCCCTCTCTCTCTCTCTCTGTCTGTCTGTCTATCCATCTCTCTCTCTCTCTCTCTCTCTCTCTCTCTCTCTCTCTATCTATCTATCTATCCATCTCTATCTCTCTCTGACCTGAGTTGATGCAGGTCTATTTATGTGGTATTTTTGGACTCAGGAGGTCCAAAACTATACGGAAAGATGTACTACACAGATTATTCCAACATGTCCATTTTTCGCCAATTTTGCAGGCCGCGACCTGAAAAAATAGTGCCAAATTCCAAATGCGGATATCTCGGAACTGACTTGATACAGGTCTATTTATGAGGTATTTTTGGACTCGGGAGGTCCAAAACTATACAGGAAGACGTGGTATACAGAATATTCCGACATGTCCATTTTTCGCCAATTTTGCAGGCCGCGACCTGAAAAAATAGTGTCAAATTTCAAATGCGGATATCTCGGAACTGACTTGATGCAGGTCTATTTACGTTGTATTTTTGGATTCGGGAGGTCCAAAACTATACAGAAAGATGTGCTACACAGATTATTCCGACATGTCCATTTTTCGCCAATTTTGCAGGCCGCGACCTGAAAAAATAGTCCCAAATTTCAAATGCGGATATCTCGGAACTGAGTTGATGCAGGTCTATTTATGTGGTATTTTTGGACTCGGGAGGTCCAAAACTATACAGAAAGATGTGCTACACAGATTGTTCCGACATGTCCATTTTTCGCCAATTTTGCAGGCCGCGACCTGAAAAAATAGTGTCAAATTTCAAATGCGGATATCTCGGAACTGACTTGATGCAGGTCTATTTATGTGGTATTTTTGGACTCAGGAGGTCCAAAACTATACAGAAAGATGTGCTACACAGATTATTCCGACATGTCCATTTTTCGCCAATTTTGCAGGCCGCGACCTGAAAAAATAGTGTCAAATTTCAAATGCGGATATCTCGGAACTGAGTTGATGCAGGTCTATTTATGAGGTATTTTTGGACTCGGGAGGTCCAAAACTATACAGAAAGATGTGCTACACAGATTGTTCCGATATGTCCATTTTTCGCCAATTTTGCAGGCCGCGACCTGAAAAAATAGTGCCAAATTTCAAATTTGGATATCTCGGAACTGAGTTGATGCAGGTCTATTTATGAGGTATTTTTGGACTCGGGAGGTCCAAAACTATACAGAAAGATGTGCTACACAGATTATTCCGACATGTCCATTTTTCGCCAATTTTGCAGGCCGCGACCTGAAAAAATAGTCCCAAATTTCAAATGCGGATATCTCGGAACTGAGTTCATGCAGGTCTATTTATGTGGTATTTTTGGACTCGGGAGGTCCAAAACTATACAGAAAGATGTGCTACACAGATTATTCCGACATGTCCATTTTTCGCCAATTTTGCAGGCCGCGACCTGAAAAAATAGTGCCAAATTTCAAATGCGCATTTAAAATTTGACACTATTTTTTCAGGTCGCGGCCTGCAAAACTGGCGAAAAATGGACATGTTGGAATAATGAGTGTAGCACATCTTTCTGTATAGTTTTGGACCTCCCGATTCGAAACATACCACATAAATAGACCTGCATTATCTCAGTTCCGAGATATCCGCATTTTAAATTTGGCACTATTTTTTCAGATAGATGTCTGCAAAATTGGCAAAAAATGGACGTGTTGGGTTATGTATGTAGCACATCTTTCTGTATAGTTTCGGAGCTTCCAAATCAAAAAATACCAAATAAATAGATCTGTATCAACTCAGTTCTGAGACATCCGCATTTGAAATTTGGCATTATTTTTTCAGGTCGCGGCCTGCAAAATTGGCGAAAAATGGACATGTCGGAATAATCTGTGTAGCACATCTTTCTGTATTGTTCTGGTCCTCCCGAGTCCAAAAATACCACAAAAATAGACCTGCAGCAACTGAGTTCCGAGATATCCGCATTTTAAATTTGACACTATTTTTTCAGGTCTCTCGCTATTTCTGTGTTTGTCCCTATCTCTCTCACACTCTCGCTGTCTCTGTCTCTCTCAATTTCTCCCCATACACACACACACTCTCTCTCTCTCTCTGTCTCTCTCTCTCTCTCTTTATCTCTCTCTTTCTTACTTTCTCTCCCATTTCACCCCCCCCTCTCTCTCTCTCTCTCTCTCTCTCTCTCTCTCTCTATCTATCTATCTATCTATCTATCTATCTATATCTCTCTGTGATGTGTGTGTGCCTTCACAGTTAAAATCAGTGTCTGCAGTGTCAGTGTCAGTGCCAGTGTCAGTGTCAGTCTCTCTCTCTCTCTCTCTCTCTCTCTCCCTTTTTCGCTACCCTCCTCCCTCCCCGCCCACTCCCCATCTGTGAGGTCCTTTAGCAGGCCCTTTAACTCAAAGTCTCCAGCCCTTCCTCCCTTTCCCTTTGTCCCTTTGTTCCCTTCCCTCCTCCCCCCCGCCCCCTTCATCCCCCCTCCCTCCAGCCCCTTTATTGTCGTCATTTCTTGACGGATCTCTAATGAAGGAGAACAGATTCCTTTGGCATTCGGATTTTGAAATGAGCAACAAAGGGAGATATTTTTTTTTTAGAAATATTATTGTTAATATAATTTCTTCCCTTTTCTTTCTTTTCTTACGTTCTTTTTGTTAGCTCTCCTGGCTAGGTGCATATTAACAATCTTTAAAAATCTCAAATTAATTGGTTTGCAATCGCCTGTGCGTGCGTGTGCGTGCGTGCTTGTGTGTGTGTGTGTGTGTGTGTGTGTGTGTGTGTGTGTGTGTGTGTGTGTGTGTGTGTGTGTGTGTGTGACAGAGACAGAAAGAGACAGAGAGAGTTTGTGATCATGTTTTAACAGCGTTACACGGTGACATACAAGGAACCGTGCTGATATCATCTTGACGTATCGGGTGACGCTGATACCACACAACTAGAAGAAACTTTTATAGGTGCTTGAATTCAAGTCTAAAACCTCGTCAGTTGACTCTCAGACTTTGGTCCGATTCGCAGACCAATTCTGAGTTTAGCTCTCAGACTTTTATCAAATTCATTACGGACCAAGTATTGTTCTAATGTCAAGCGCATATACTTTAGTAACCTGACAATTAAGCATATAATTTTTAACTGTAGCTTGATGAAGCCTTTTGTACGCTAAAGTGTGTCTTCACAAGTGACTGAGAACGTTGATGTTTTTGACTTTTTGCATTCATGATCAGTTGTTTCGCTTGTCAGTTTAGCGACTTCTCTTTTACGAAGTCCTTTAAGTAATTTCCTGTAATTGTGTATTGATTTTTTTTTTTTTCAAATTTCACCCCCATTTCACCCTCATTTGCCCAGTTTCCCCCAACCCTCCATTCTTTCACATCTCCCA
>JAAQRG010297655.1:0-14794 GCA_011634625.1 Babylonia areolata
AACAACAATAACAACAACAATAATTACAACAACAACAACAATACTACTACTACTAATAATGATAATAATAACAACAGCAATAATAATAATGATGATGATGATGATGACTGGAAAATAAATCCGACCACCACCACCATCATGATGATCATAATCATCATCAATATCAGTATCATTGGTACTGTCCAACTACTACTACTGCTACTACTACTAATGATAATGATGATGATGATACTGATGATAATAATGGTGAAAATAATAATAACATTACTATTGAAAATAATGATAAGTAGTGGTAGTAGTAGCAGCAGCAGCAGCAGTAGCAGTAGCAGCAGCTGCAGTAGTAGCAGTAGCAGTAGTAGTCGTTGCTCTGCTGTTGTTGCACTTGAAGTGTGCAAGAGGAACAAAAACACGACCGATGACACAACCCGTGTGCCCTTTAATTAATCTGTTCTGCCCCACCCTGGCAGGAGGCCCGGACACCCTCAGGACTGGGGGCCAGCAGATGCAGCCCCTGCTGCTGCTGCGCTCCAAGAAGCCCCGCAAGGCGCGCACGGCCTTCACGGAGCAGCAGCTGCGCTGTCTGGAGCACAGCTTCCAGCGACAGAAGTACCTCAGTGTGCAGGACCGCCTGGAGCTGGCCGCCAAGCTCGGCCTCTCAGACACCCAGGTCAAGACCTGGTACCAGAACCGCAGGTGAATGGGGGGGTGATGGGTGAGGGGATGGGGGGAGGGGGAGGAGGCTTGGGGGATGTGGTGTGGGGGGAGAGGAGGGTGTGTGTGTGTGTGTGAGTGAGTGATATCTCTTATTCGGAAATGGTGTTTTTGTTTTTGTTTTGTTTCCTTTAAAATACATGTTATAAACTCCATTACTGTGTGATATTATTTTCTTGATTTATTCAGCTTTAAAAAAAGTTAAACTTTTGCCATGTTCACACACACACACACACACACACACACACACACACACACACACACACACACACACACACACACACATGTATATATATATATATATCATCATCAATATCAGTATCATTGGTACTGTCCAACTACTACTACTGCTACTACTACTAATGATAATGATGATGACAACCCGAACCTCGTTTCCCATCTTTGTACCCCGTTTCCCGTCTCCGTACCGCGTTTCCCATCTCTGTATACCGTTTCCCGTCTCTGTACCCCGTTTCCCGTCTCCGTACCCCGTTTCCCATCTTTGTACCCTCTTTCCCATCTCTGTACCCCTTTTTCCATCTATGCACCCCGTTTCCCATCTTTGTACACCGTTTCCCGTCTCCGTACCCCGTTTCCTATCTCCGTACCACGATTCCTTCTTCTTCTTCTTCTGCGTTCACTCGTATGCACACGAGTGGGCTTTTACGTGTATGACCGTTTTTACCCCGCCATGTAGGCAGCCATACTCCGTTTTCGGGGGTGTGCATGCTGGGTATGTTCTTGTTTCCATAACCCACCGAACGCTGACATGGATTACAGGATCTTTAACGTGCGTATTTGATCTTCTGCTTGCATATACACACGAAGGGGGTTCAGGCACTAGCAGGTCTGCACATATGTTGACCTGGGAGATCGAAAAAATCTCCACCCTTTACCCACCAGGCGCCGTCACCGTGATTCGAACCCGGGACCCTCAGATTGAAAGTCCAACGCTTTAACCATTCGGCTATTGCGCCCGTCGTACCACGATTCCCATCTTTGTACCACGTTTCCCGTCTCCATACCCCGTTTTCCATCTTTGTACCCCGTTTTCCATCTCTGTACCCCGTTTTCCATCTCTCTATCCCGTTTCCCGTCTCCGTACCCCGTTTCCCATCTCTCTACCTCGTTTCCCGTCTCCGTACCGCGTTTCTCATCTCTGTACCCCTTTTTTTTCCATCTTTGTACCCCCTTTTCAATCTCTGTACCCCGTTTCCAGTCTTCGTACCCCGCTTTCCATATCTGTACCCCGTTTACCATCTTCGTACCCTCTTTACCATCTCTATACCCCTTTTTCCATTTATGTACCGCGTTTCCTATCTTCGTAACCCGTTTCCCGTCTCCGTACCCCGTTTTCCATCTTTGTACCCAGTTTTCCATCTCTGTACCCCGTTTTCCATCTCTCTACCCCGTTTCCCGTCTCCGTACCCCGTTTTCCATCTCCGTACCCCGTTTCCCATCTCTGTACCTCCTTTCCCGTCTCCTTACCGCATTTCCCATCTCTGTACCCCTTTTCCCATCTTTGGACCCCCTTTTCAATCTCTCTACCACGTTTCCCGTCTTCGTACCCCGCTTCCCATATCTGTACCCCGTTTACCATCTTTGTACCCCGTTTACCATTTTGTACCCCGTTTCCCATCTCTGTACCCCGTTTCTCATCTTCGTA
Organism: Babylonia areolata; assembly: GCA_011634625.1. NCBI lineage: Eukaryota > Metazoa > Mollusca > Gastropoda > Neogastropoda > Buccinidae > Babylonia > Babylonia areolata. Next base: position 2,378 of record JAAQRG010297655.1, read on the forward strand.
CCCCGTTTTCCATCTAGGTACCCAGTTTCCCATCTCAGTTCCCCGTTTCCCATCTTTGTTCCCCGTTTCCCATCTCTGCACCCCGCTTCCCGTCTCCGTACCCCGTTTCCCGTCTCCATACTCCGTTTCTCATCTTTGTACCATCTTTCCCATCTCTGTACCCCGTTTTCCATTTATGTACCCCGTTTCCCATCTTTATACCCCGTTTCCCATCTCCGTACCCCTTTTCCCATCTCCGTATCCCGTTTCACAACTCTCTACTCCATTTCCAGTCTCCGTACCCCGTTTCCCATCTCCGTACCCGTCTCCTGTCTCCGTAGCCCTTTTTTTCTTTTTTGTACCCCCGTTCCCCATCTTTGTACACCGTTTCCCTTCTCTGTACCCAGTTCTCCATCTCTGTTCCCCGTTTTCCATCTCTCTATCCGGTTTCCGGTCTCTATACCCAAGTTTCCATCTCCGTACCCCGTTTCCCATCTCTGTACCCCGTTTCCCGTCTCCGTACCCCCTTTCCCATCTATGTTGCCCGTTTCCCATCTTTGTTCCCCGTTTCCAATCTCTGTACCCCGTTTCCCGTCTCCGTACCCCGTTTCCCATCTGCATACCCGTTTCCCATCTTTACACCACGTTTCCCGTCTCCATACCCCATTTCCCATCTGAGTACCCCGTTTTCCGTCTGTGTACCCCGTTTCCCGTCTCCGCATCCCGTTTCCCATCTCTGTACCCCGTTTCCCATCTGTCTATCCCGTTTCCCGTCTCCGTACACCGTTTCCCATCTTTGTACCCCGTTTTCAATCTCTGTACCCCGTTTCCCGTCTCCGTAACTCGTTTTCCATCTCTGTACCCCGTTTCCCATCTTTATTCCCTATTTTCCGTCTCCGTACCCCGTTTCCTATCTCCGTACCCCGTTTTCCATCTCTGTACCCCGTTTCACGTCTCCGTAACTCGTTGTCCATCTCTGTACCCCGTTTCCCATCTTTATTCCCTATTTCCCGTCTCCGTACCCCGTTTCCCATCTCCGTACCTCGTTTTCCATCTCTGTACCCCGTTTCTCGTCTCTATACCCCGTTTCCCATCTCCGTACCCCGTTTCCCATCTCTGTACCCCGTTTCCCATCTCCGTACCCCGTTTTCCTTTTTAGTACCCCGTTTCCCATCTCTGTACCCCGTTCTCCATCTCTGTACCCCATTTTCCATCTCTCTACCCCGTTTCCCATCTCTGTATCCAGTTTCCCGTCTCCATACCCCGTTTCCCGTCTCAGTACCCCGTTTTCCATCCCCGTACCCCGTTTCCCATCTCTGTACCCAGTTCCCCGTCTCCGTACCCCGTTTTCCATCTCTGTACCTCGTTTCCGGTCTTCGTACCCCGTTTTCCATCTCCTTACCCCTGTTCTCATCTCTGTACCCCGATTCCCGGCTCCATACCCCATTTCCCATCTAAAGATACAAAGATGGGAAACGGGGTAAAGAGATGGGAAACGGTGTACAAAGATGGAAAACGGGGTACGGAGACGGGAAACTGGGTGCAAAGATGGGAAACGGGGTATGGAGATGGGAAACGGGGTACGAAGACGGGAAACAAGGACAAAGAATGAGAAACGGGGCACACAGATGGGAAGCGGGTTACAAAGATGGGAAACGGGGTACAAAGATGGGAAACGGGGTACAGAGATGGGAAAAGGGGTACGGAGATGGAAAACGGGGTACAAAGATGGGAAACGGAGTAGAGAGATGGAAAAACGGGTTACAAAGATGGGAAACGGGATACAAAGATGGGAAACAGGGTACAAAGATGGGAATCGGGGTATGGAGACGGGAAACGGGGTACAGAGATGGAAAACGAGTTACAAACATGGGAAACGAGGTACAGAGATGGAAAACGGGGTACGGAGACGGGAAACGGGGTACAAAGATGGGAAACCGGTACGGAGACGGGAAACGGGGTACAAAGATGGGAAACTGGGTACACAGATGGAAAACTGAGTTCGGAGACGGGAAACGGGGTACAGAGATGGCAAACGGGGTACAGAGATGGAAAACGAGGTACAGAGATGGAAAACGGGGTACGGAGACGGGAAACGGGGTACAAAGATGGGAAACGGGTACGGAGACGGGAAACGGGGTACAAAGATGGGAAACTGGGTACACAGATGGAAAACTGAGTTCGGAGACGGGAAACGGGGTACAGAGATGGCAAACGGGGTACAGAGATGGAAAACGAGGTACAGAGATGGAAAACGGGGTACGGAGACGGGAAACGGGGTACAAAGATGGGAAACGGGTACGGAGACGGGAAACGGGGTACAAAGATGGGAAACTGGGTACACAGATGGAAAACTGAGTTCGGAGACGGGAAACGGGGTACAGAGATGGCAAACGGGGTACAGAGATGGAAAACGAGGTACAGAGATGGAAAACGGGGTACGGAGACGGGAAACGGGGTACAAAGATGGGAAACGGGTACGGAGACGGGAAACGGGGTACAAAGATGGGAAACTGGGTACACAGATGGAAAACTGAGTTCGGAGACGGGAAACGGGGTACGGAGACGGGAAACGGGGTACAAAAATGGGAAACGCGATACAGAGATGGAAAACGGGGTTCAAAGATGGGGAAAGGGGTACAGAGATGGGAAACGGGGAACGGAGACTGGAAACGTGGTACAGAGATTGGAAACGGAGTTCGGAAATGGAAAACGGGGTACGGAGACGGGAGACAGGGTACAGACATGGAAAACGGGGTTCGGATACGGGAAACGGGGTACAGAGATAGAAAACGGGGTTCAAAGATGTTAAACGGGGTACAGAGATGGGAAACGGGGTACGGAGACGGGAAACGTGGTACAGAGATGGGAAACGGGGTACGGATATGGAAAACTGGGTACGGAGACGGGAAACAGAGTACAGAGATGGGAAACGGGGTACATAGATGGGAAACGTGGTACGGAGATGGAGAACGGGGTAGAGAGATGGAAAACGGGGTACACAGTTGGTAAAGAGGGTGCACAGATGGGAAACAGGGTATAGAGATGGGAAACAGGGTATAGAGACGGGAAATAGGGCGCAGAGATTCCAAACAGGGTACAGAGACGGGAAACGGGGAACCGAGATGGAAAACGGGGTAGAAAGATGGGAAATAATGTATAGAGATGGAAAACGGGGTAAAAAGATGGGAAACGGTGTACGGAGATGGAAAACGGGGTACGAAGACGGGAAACGGGGTACAGAGGTGGAAAACGGGGTACGGAGACGGATAACGGGGTGCAAAGATAGGAAACGGGGTACAATAATGGGAAACGGGGTATGGAGACGGGAAAATGGGAATAAAGATGGAAAACTGGGTAGAAAGATTGGAAACGGGGTACGGAGATGGGAAAATGGGTACGGAGACGGGAAACGGGGTGCAAAGATAGGAAACGGGGTACAAAGATGGGAAACAGGGTACGGAGACGGGAAACGGGGCACAAAGATGAGAAACGGGGTACAAAGATAGGGAACGGGGTACGGAGACGGGAAAAGGGGTACAAAGATAAGAAACGGTGTACAAAGTTGGGAAACCGTGTTCAAAGATGGGAAACGGGGTACAGAGATGGAAAACGGGGTACGGAGACGGGAAACGGGGTGCAAAGATAGGAAACGGGGTACAAAGATAGGAAAACGGGTACGGAGACGGGAAACGGGCACACAGATGGAAAACGGGATACAGAGATGGGAAACGGGGTTCGGAGACAGGAAACGGGGTACAAAGATGGGAAACGGGGTACAGAGATGGAAAACGGGGTACGGAGGCAGCAAACGGGGTAGAAAGATGGGAAGCGGGGTACACAGATGGAAAACGGGGATCGGAGTGGTACAGAGATGGGAAACGGAGTACAAAGATGGGAAACGAGGTACAGAGATGGAAAACGGGGTATGGGGACGGGAAACGGGGTACGGCAACGGGAAACGTGGTACAGAGATGGGAAACGGGCTACGGATATGGAAAACGGGGTACGGAGACGGTAAACGGGGTACAGAGATGGAAAAGGGGTTCAGAGATGGGAAACGGCGTACAAAGATGTAATATAGGGTACAAAGATGTAAACGGGGTACGGGGACTGGAAATCGGGTACAGAGATGAGAAACGGGGTGCAGACATGGGAAACGGTGTACAAAGATGGGAAACGGGGTACAAAATGGGAAACGGAGTACGCAGATGGGAAACGGGGTACAGAGATGGGAAACGGGGTACAAAAATGGGAAACGGGTAACAGAGATGGGAAACGGGGTACAAAGATAGGAAAAGGGGTACAGAGACGGGATATGGTGTACGGAGATGGGAAACGGGGTACAGAGATGGGAAAAGGGGTATGGAGATTGAAAACAGGGTACGGAGACGAGAAACGCGATAGAGAGATGGAAAATGGGGTATAGATATGGAGAACAGGGTTCATAGATGGGAAACGGAGTAGAGAGATGGAAAACGGGGTGCGGAGATGGGAAACGGCGTACATAGATGGGAAACGGGGTGCATAGATGGAAAAAGGGGTACAGAGATGGCAAACAGGGTACAGAGAAAACGGAGTATGGCTGCCTACATGGCGGGGTAAAAACGGTCATACACGTAAAAGCCCACTCGTGTGCATACGAGTGAACGCAGAAGAAGAAGAAGAAGGAATCGTGGTACGGAGATAGGAAACGGGGTACGGAGACGGGAAACTGTGTACAAAGATGGGAAACGGGGTGCATAGATGGAAAAAGGGGTACAGAGATGGCAAACAGGGTACAGAGATGGGAAACGAGTTACGGAGATGGAAAACGGGGTACGAAGACGGGTAATGCGGTACAGAGATGGAAAACCGGGTACGGAGATGGAAATGGGGTTCAGAGATGGAAAACGGGGTACAAAGATGGGAAACGGGGTACAAAAAAGGATAACGGGGTACAGAGACGGGAAACGGGGTACAGAGATGGGAAACGGGGTTCGGAGAAAGGAATCGGGGTACAAAGATGCGAAACGGGGTACGGAGATGGGAAACGGGGTACGGAGATGGGAAACGGGGTACTGAGACGGGAAACGGGGTACAAATACGGGAAACGGGGTACATAGATGGAAAACGGGGTATAGAGAGATGGGAAACAGGGTACAAAGATGGGAAACGGGGTACAGAGATGAGAAACCGGGTACAAAGATGGGAAACGGGTATCCCGTTTACCGTCTCCGTACCCCGTTTTCCATCTCTGTACCCCGTTTCCCGTCTCCGTACCCCGTTACCCATCTCCGTACCCCGTTTCCCATCTCCGTACCCCGTTTTCCTTTTTAGTACCCCGTTTCCCATCTCTGTACCCCGTTCACCATCTCTGTACCCCGTTCCCCATCTCCGTACCCCGTTTCCCGTCTCCGTACCCCTTTTTCCATCGCCGTACCCCGTTTCCCATCTCTGTAGTCCGTTTCGCATCTTTTTACCCCGTTTCCCGTATCAGTACCCCGTTTCCAATCTTTGTACCCCGTTTCCCATCTTTGTACCCCGTTTCCCATCCTTGTACCCCGTTTCCGATCTTTGTACCCCGTTTCCCGTCTCCGTACACGGTTTCCCATCTCCGTAGCCCTTTTCCCATCTTTATATCCAGTTTCCCATCTTTGTACCCCGTTTCCAGTCTTTGTACTCCGTTTTCCATCTCTGTACCCCGTTTCCCATCTTTCCACCCCGTTTCCCATCTCCGTACCCCGTTTCCCGTCTCCGTGCCCCGTTTTTCATTTTTGTACCGAGTTTCCCATCTTTGTACCCCGTTTACCATCTCTGTACCCCGTTCTCCATCTCTATGTCCCGTTTTCCGTCTCTCTATCCCGTTTCCCGTCTCCGTACCCTGTTTTCCATCTCTTTACCCCGTTTCCAATCTTTGTACCCCGTTTTCCATCTCTGTACCCTGTTTCCCATCTTTGTACCCCGTTTCCCGTCTCCGTACCCCGTTTCCCATCTTTGTACACCGTTTCCTATCTTTGTATCCCTTTTCCCGTCTCCGTACCCCGTTTTCCATCTCTGTACCCCGTTTTCCATCTCTGTACCCCGTTTTCCACCTCTCTATCCCGTTTCCCGTCTCCGTACCCCGTTTTCCATCTTCGTACCCCGTTACCCATCTAACCCCAAAACGAATGGAGCAGGAATTTGGGGGAAAAAAAAGGAAAAAAAAAAAGAAAAAAAGAAAAGAAAAAAGGAACAACAACATCAACCACCTCTCCCTGATTGAGAACAAAAGCCAGTGATGAAAACACCTTCGCTGACAACATCGACATGTGAAACTTCCTCATCCGAATTAAGTTCAGCTTTATCACGTGCAGGGTGCCCTGAGCTGCCCAACAGGGAAGGAACACACATACACACGCACGCTCGCTTGCGCGCGCGCGCGTGCACACCAACCCACTCACACACAAGGAAAAAATAAAACGAAGACAATTCGCACGCGACAGCAGGCCAATTCAATTCAATTCCATTTCATAGAATAGATGCCAGCCACTGTACAATATGTGTCACTGCTCCTACTTTCATTATCGGGTTGGCGTTTGTGACTTTGTGAGTGTCGTTCTGTTCCCTGGTTCTTTTTCCCCAGTTTTTTTCTTTTCATTTGCCTTCCACGTATCTTTCACGTCAGTATATTTCAGTGTATTTACTCATTTGTTTATCTTGTATGATTATTTCATTTCATTTTATGTTGATGTTTTACACAAACCCGGGGAAGGCCTCTGAAGGCCTGGTCGTATTGGCTGTTGTGATTAAATGTTCTGGTAAAAAAAAAATTATCTGTATTGCGAAAATCAGCTGAAGTGTTTTGATGAAAATCGATTTCTCGTTCATTCCCAATTTCTGTGGTCTCTGTTTGTTTATTCAATTGTGTTGTTGATCTGTTACCGTATTTCTGATATTGAACTTCTAAATGCAATCAGTCAGCCATAATTATGATAATGGAAAGATAATGCAAATACAAAAAATGAAATTAAAGGACACCTCAACGTTACAATGACGTCAACATTTTCTGGGTACGTCACTTGTAAATAAATCTTAGTTATGACCAGACTTTGTGGAAGAGAATAGCTGCTTCTCGGGGAAATGCAGTTACGACCATTTTTAAAGGGCCTGTATATTAGCAGACAGATCTCACGTTGTATTGTCCAGATACTAACAATGACAAACTTCATGAAGTCTGGAGAAGATCTGATTTTGCACATGTATGCAGAGCAGGACTCGAATTTAAAGTTTTCAATTGGGGCGATCTCACCATTTTTCGCTTTCAGCTCTTTTTCTCTTTATTCAACGAGAGTGAAGCACCTCAGAAGTTACCCTCTGGCATGTGGAACTGTTCTGTGGACCACTACCCCAGTTTTCATCACCACCTGGCCTGTAACCTGAAGACAGAGTGTGAGGATGGGAGGGATGAAACGGGGCACTGCCCCTTCAGCAGCCCGGAGTGCCAGGGAATGGTGGCACTGTGTGACCGTTGTTACAAACTTGTTGACAGCATGAAGGGATTCCACAGTGATGAAACTGATGTCAATAAAAAGGGTGATGAGTACTGTCGTACTTTGCAGGGTATTTTGAGTTTGCCCAAGTGTTTACATCACTTGTCGAAAAAGCTTAGACAATTGATTAAAATACATCCACAAAGAACACAAGAGGTGTTGGTTGGGGTAAATGCTAATGATAAAGCATTGCCCCTTATGTATAGACAAAGTGTGATAAGTGAATACGGGACTGTACTTCGTTATGTTTCTGTTGCAGTATTCGTACCACAATCAGAAAAGCAATTTTTCATAACCGGGCCTCGGTATGTACCAGCAGCACTAGCTTACATGGAACGTGGAGCCCAGTCAATTGAAAGGCTCATATGTGAAATCAAGAAAAACGAAAGTAAAGAGAAATCTGATTACTTGCATACGATTACCTTGGTCAACACACAGTTTCTTTTACGCAAGGGACAACCATGTATGACACAGTGTGGTAATGGTCAAATGACACATACCTTTCTTTTGTCTGGTTCTAACAAATATAAACTGTTTTCAAGGCCACTCAGCGTCTTCTGTTGGTCAGAGTTGTTTGTTATATACAGATGCCTTTGATTCTACACAGCAGCATCTGGTTTCACCTCCCGTATTTAAGTGTAGTGATGAGCAGGGCACAATATCTTATACTCTGGTTTGTAACTTTATAAGTGACTGTGAAGACAGAAGTGATGAATCGTATTGTGAGCACTCTCCTTGTGTCAAAGAATTTACATGCTTTAACGGCCAATGTCTGTCCTCTGATCAGCTGTGCAATCGGTTATCACATTGTCTTGATGAATCAGACGAATTGAATTGTGACAAATTCAAAGTATTGCGTTTATCACAACCTTACTTACCATTTCCTGTTGTTATCAATTTCGATGGCATTATGCAGTTTGTATCAATCCCAATGGCTCTCAGTGAGTCATGTCCTGACAGTCACTATCGCTGTCCCGGTAAGTACCTACGTGACTGCCTGCCTGTCTACACACGATGCAATGGGATGTACGACTGTGTTGATCACCAAGACGAAGAGGGGTGTGAGAAAATGACATGTCCAGGCTTCTTCAGGTGCAGAGATTCTATGGTGTGCGTACACAGTGACCATGTATGTGACAGGTGGTCCCACTGCCCAATGCATGATGATGAGTTAGCATGTGATGTGACCTGTCCTGCTGGCTGTCTGTGTCAGGGTTATACCTTTCTCTGTCGGCAGCCTTTCTCCGCAACACTCTTCCCTCTGCTTCGTTCCTTGGACGCCACAGGGTCTGGCATGACACTTTCTGATGTGAGGAATAACACTTACCTTGTTCATTTGGTTCTCTCGCGGTGTCATCTGTCTCACTTATCAAAGATAAGCTTGTTCAACTTAAAGGTTCTTGACCTCAGTCGCAACAGATTTCAGAACACAAACCTAGTGTCTTTCCTTGGTTTGGAACATCTTCAGTCTTTATCGTTGGCGAACAACCCTCTCACTTCACTATACGCGGACACTTCATCTGCTGTCCATCAAAATGAGCTGACGCTGATAGACTTGTCATGCACAAGATTGACATTGCTAGACACAAATACGATTTCGCGTTTTCCTTATTTGCAGCAACTGAATGTGTCGTTTACACCAATTCACACCATCAGTCACGATGGCTTGAAATCACACCACGACTAACAGAATTGTACATGGATGGAAGTCCCATCAAAACGTTCCCATTCGACATGTTAAAAAGTCTCCACAGATTACGCTTCATGTCAACACAAAATTATAGGCTCTGCTGCAAAGCAGTGTTGCCGGATACAATTCACAGCGTCGATTTTCATTTCCCACAAGATGAAATTTCATCATGTGAAGATCTACTTAAGTCAGGGATGTATCGTGGGTTTCTATGGTTGCTCTGTTGTCTGTCTGTGACTGGTAATGTATTCTGCTTTGTCTTTCGTCGCTGTGCACGTAAAATGTCTTCTTCGAGTGGCTTTAGTGTGTTTGTCACCAATCTTACCATGTCGGATTTCTTTATGGGGGTCTACATGGCCATAATCGGAGCAGCTGATGAACGGTTTCGTGACATCTTTTTCATGATGAGAAATGGAAAAACAGTGTGACTTGTAAGGTGGCTGGTTTTCTCTGTTGTCGAGTGAAGTGTCAGCACTGGTCATCTGGCTTATCACACTGGATCGTTTTATTGTCCTCCGATTTCCTTTCAGCACCTTGCGGTTTGAAAAAAACGTCAGCGACAGTCGCTTGTCTGTTAATTTGGTTGGTTGGCTGGTTTCTGGCCGTCCTGCCTTTACTTCCGATGACATCACACTGGGACTTTTATAGCCAGACAGGTATCTGTATTCCACTACCAGTTACAAGACAAGACTTCAAAGGAAAGGTTTACTCCTTTAGTTTGGTCATTGTCTTTAATTTTGTTTTGTTTTTACCGATCTCTGTTGGTCAGGTTTTTATCTACTGATCAATGCAAAACAATACACTGAAAACTAACGCCACTAAGGAATCACGGGATATGACTATAGCTCGACGGTTGATCACAATAGCAATAAAAGATTTCATGTGCTGGCTTCCCATTGGACTGTGTGGAGTTTTGGCATTAGCAGAGATTCCTATTCCTGGAGAAGTGAATGTGGCCCCGGCAATATTCGTTCTGCCGTTAAACACGGCGATTAATCCTTTTATGGAAAAGAGGAGGAAATCGAAAGAAACCAAACTTTTGGAGTGGTTGGAATCTGGTGCAGACATGATCGTTACCTAACATCATCCACAACCTCACACCATATTTTGAAACAAATTCTATTCAAATCGTTCTGTCAGGCCGGGAAAAAAAACACACACACATAGACACCCAGTTTCTGTTATTCAAGAATCTATAGTCATCACCACCACCATCTTCGTCACCATCATCATCATCATCATCTCACCGTTATCGCTGCCGTTGTCGACGTCGTCAACATTAGTCATTTTATAACCACTATCTTAATGTTGTGGATTTTTCTAAATATTTTTGGCAGGTACAACCATTTTGTTGCCTTGGATTCTTTTACGAGCTTCACACGGGACCTCGGTTCATCGTCCAGACCACCACTCAGGATGTAGTACAGGTGAAGAAAACTTTCTCGCTTCCTGGGCCGCGGACGCATTACCACTGCCCCACCACCCCATTTCCCACAGTCCTACATACGCATTGGACACTGTGTCTTACGAAAGTGTTCAGTTTTCTTGTACCATTTCGCTGACTGCGGTGAAACTGACAACTACATGCAGAAACTGGCAGTCTGGCACTCTTGTCTTCACCCACATTGGGACTCGGCACATCAAGAACGTCAAGGAGAGTGACGACCTTGTGTTTTTTGGGTTGTTCCCCCTGCCCCCCACCTGCCCCCCGCCACCCCTCCTCCTCCCACCTCCTTTCTGCATACAGCCTACATACACACATACCTACGCACATTGAAAAGTATACACACACACACACACACACACACACACACACACACACACACGGACACTCTCTCTCTCTCTCTCTCTCTCTCTCTCTCTCTCTCTCTCTCTTAGCCTGTCTACTGTGGACCAGTTTTGTCAATGGAAGCTTATCTTGTGACAGTCGGGTAACGATTTGTTTCACCATAACTTAAATCATTAGGTGTTCTCCTCTCTACACATGTAAAAAATCATTACAGCAAAAGTATGAACCGATTCACATTGAATAGAATCTTTATCTAAGCCTCATAAATCTGTGCCGTAATGCACAACAGGCTGTACTCGAGCATCCAGTAGCTTGATAGGATAAGTCAAAAGAAATATTATTGATCACAATTACACTTTTTTTTAAATGCAAAATAAAGCGTTTTTTGGGCCCCACTTGCTTCATCTTTACAAGCACCAACAAAACACAAGCATGTGGAGAAAACAATGTCCCTAAATAATCATATAGCTATGAGCTTTCACAACTGGCATCAAAACTCCATCGTACACCCATCCTTCTTCGCCGCTCACATGACACCCTTACGAAATACGTTTAACATGACTTTTTGACACATTCACTTGTGCCGCACGATGAAAATTATTCAACCGTTTCAAATTAATCTCAACCCGAAACAGTTTCTAATAACAAAATAACAACATTCAGTTTTTTTTTTTTTTTTTTTTTTCATTAAGGGTTTGTTTAACATCTAAAATCTCAAAGACATAAATTTTGGTCAAAGGGCTTTTAAGTATCTGTCTGGAATTCTCTTCCTCTGGATCTCCATCACTCACCGTGACGAAACGAAATTCTTTCACAACAAAATAAAAAAAATCTCTGTTCAAAATGGCCATTGGATGTGACGAAGCATGGTCGTTTGTCTGTCTCCTCCCCCCTTCTACACCCCTTTGTGCCCTCACACACACACACCCGCCCCCCGCCCCCCGGGACCACCATTCCATTGAAGTCTTCACCATTCCATTGAAGTCTTCAGGGTGTTAACACTATATGTATGTGTGCGTGTGGGGGAGGGGGGGGCATATTTTGTGCTTTTTGACTCACTTGTGTAAACAAAGTGAGTCTATGTTTTAACCCGGTGTTCGGTTGTCTGTATGTGTGTCTGTGTGTCCGTGGTGAACTTTAACATTGACATTTTCTCTGCAAAGATTTTGTGAGTTGACACCAAATTAGGCATAAAAATAGGAAAAATTCAGTTCTTTCCGGTCATCTTGTTTAAAACAATATTACACCTCTGGGATGGACCAAAAAAAAATGAAGCCTAATTATATACAAACTGGATTTACTGTTATATTTATATTTTTTGTATTCTCTAAACTCGGCACTTTGACCTCTTATTCTCACCCAACAACAAGAGCAGTCATTATTATCATTTTTTGTTCAAACAGGAACTTCTTTTGCTAAGCATGGAAGTTTTATTTATTTTGCAAACG
>JAAQRG010297657.1:0-14780 GCA_011634625.1 Babylonia areolata
TTTATATATATATATATATGCGTGTGTGTGTGTGTGTGTGTGTGTGTGTGTGTGTGTGTTCTTTTTTTCCAATTTTTTTTAACTAATAGAATACGTGATGTCTTAAGGCCCCAAAAAGGGCCTTAATTGTCTTCGCTCAGTGCACTGCCCTCAGGAGAAAGTATCGGGCAGTCTGGTCCACTGCCCCTTCTCCTCATAGACATAATATATATATATATATATATATATATATATATATATATATATATATATATCAGGCTGTCGCGAGTTGCATCCTGTGGTTTCTTTTGCCCCTGTTCGGGAGCAGTTATGTCCCTTGAATTCTTAATGGAGTGTCCTGTGAGTGCCTGCACCCATAGTGAACACAGCGCAGGCCTCCAAGGGTGGTGCAGGATTGTTCCAAGGGCGGGTGGAGACAGTGCTTCTCTGGGTCCTCCCCAGCACCTACGGGTGTTTCTCTTTCTTCTTTGCCTGGACTAGGCTGACCCTGGAGAAAGGTCCAGTGACGGTGAGGAAAGACCCACTGACCACAGTGAATGTCCTGTTGACAGAGGGAAAGACTACAACTTGGGATTCTCTCTTGAGGGCACACAAGACCGTGTGGCTGTGTCTGGAGTGACACTGTCTTCATCTGTCTGCGGGCAGGGACGGTTTGGTCTGTGGGGTGTGCTCAGCAGCTAGAGGGTGGTGTCTTTTGCAGGTGGGCTCTGCAAACATGAAATACTGGCTGTTATACCCATGGGCATACTTCTTTTAAGACTGTCGCGAGTTGCATTCTGTGGTCTCTTTTGCCTCTGTTCGGGAGCAGTTATGTCCCTTGAATTCTTAATGGAGCGTCCTGTGAGTGCCTGCACCCTTAGTGAACACAGCACAGGCCTCCAAGGGTGGTGCAGGATTGTTCCAAGGGTTGGTGGAGATTGTGCTTCTCTGGGTCCTCTCCAGAACCTACGGGTCTCTCTCTCTCTCTCTCTCTCTCTCTCTCTCTCTCTATATATATATATATATATATATGTGTGTGTGTGTGTGTGTGTGTGTGTGTGTGTGTGTGTGTCAGTGTTTCTCCTCAACGCTCGTGCACAGATCCACGTTGGTGACCACGTGAAGACCCAGCTGACCGGTGGTCACGTGCAGTGAGGCCAGCTGCCGTCGGCAGGGCCGGACAGGCTGGGTCCTTGAGGGTTGTCTCCCCTGTACTTCGCTCGTCTCCCTTTCATCCCGTGCGGGGCCGCCAGGGGGCGGCGCGGCGTGGCGCTGATGTCGGGGATGAGAGAGCTCTGCTGGGCGTTGTTGGAGTGGTGGCGGTGTTGAGTTGTGCGGCAGTCCGCGCTCACCTCACAGTCCAGCACGTCGTGGCGTTGCAAGGCTCGTGGACACGGCATCGGTGTCTGCTGATGGTGGCGGTGCTGGGCGGGACGAGCCACGGACCTGTGGGTAGGTTCATTGCCACAGCCTCTGGTCATGGCAGCACACACGGGCGTGGTGGCTCTAGTGCTGTGCACGTGGTGTGGGTGTGGGTGTGGGGGTTGCCTGGAAGCTGAGAGGGGATCGGCGGCTCCAGGAACGGTGGTGGTGGTGGTGGTGGTGGTGGTGGAGGCTGCTGGAGCTGGGGAGGCTACCTGCCCTCCGCTCACCGCTGACGATTGATGCGCGTGCACCAGACGGGAAGACGAAGCGTTGTCGTTGTCACGAGCGATACGCGTGACGGGCTGCCCCTCCTCCCCGGCTCCGTCCCGAGAGGAGGAAGAGGAGGAAGAGAGGTAGGCAGTGGAACAGCAGCTGGCCCAACAACTGTGAGGCGTGTCCACGTCTCCATCCTCACCTACTCCCTGACGATGCAGGAAGACGGGGATGTCGTCTCCTGGGTCGTCACCGTCAGTTGGGGCGGAGGGAGGGGGCGGGGGAGGAGGGGAAGAGGAGGACATCCAGTCGGGCACAGGCGGAGGGGGAAGGGGAGGGGGAGGGACAGGTCTGCGCAGGCCCACGCCGGTGGCGGTGAGGTGACGGTGGTGGTGGTAAGTGGGCGGCCCCCCTTTCTCGCGGGACTTGATCTCCCGAGGCAGCACCACGTCCAGTACCAGCCTGGACGGCATCTGGGTCACGGAGCTGTGGCCGTCCGTCTCCCCCACCTCCGTCACTACCGCCGCCGGCCCGCCGTTACCAGAGCGGGGATCATGCGGCTGACACGCCCTGGGTTTCCAGAAGGGAAGTGCGCCGTCAATCGCCTCTCCCTTCACCGCCCCTCTGAAGACGGGTTTCGGGGAGCTGAACACATCTTTCGTGCTGGGAGCGACGATCTTCTTGGGCACTCTGGCCATGCCTCTGACTGCGTCCTGTTTCCGGTGTTCTAGGAGAGGAGACCTCTCGGACACGACCAGCAGTGACGCTTCCGGTCTGTTGGGAAGGAAGTAACACATGGGTCTGCTGCTGAGAAACCTTTTTCTCCTGAACCGATCGTAACGCGTGTTTCGCTGATCGCGATAGCTCACGCTGCGGATCAGACCGTACTTCACTTCCAGCTGCTGAGTCTTCTGCTTTACGGCCACCATGGGGGGAAGCGGGGATGTCACGGATCTGAAGTGGGAGACTAAAGGGTTGTCCGCAGCCCTGTCCCCACGATGATCGTCATGTGACGGACCTTCGGAACGATCCACGTGGTCCTCCGGAAGCTCTGCAGAATCATCAGAGGCCTGTCTGCTGAAGGCTTCAGGCTGCTGGTCCTGTGGTCTTTGCCTGGGGAAGCCTTCTCTCCCGGTGTCCAGGACGGACTGGCCCTCCATGAGGAAGGGCCCCCGGGGCGAGATGTTGGCCCGCAGAGCCTTGCTGATGGGCAGGAGGCAGCGGCCGTTGGCCCTGGCTGTGGCAGGGAAAGACCTGGACGTGTCCAGGGACCTGATCACCGCGTCTGGCTGTGACCCCGGGTCATCATCCTGGAGAGGGCTGGCCTCTGACCTCAACTGTACAGTCCCTGAAACACAGTGTGGATGTAAAGACCCCCCCCCTTTGTACAGTCCCTGAAACACAGTGTGGATTAAAGACACCCCCCCTTTGTACAGTCCTTGAAACACAGTGTGGATGTAAAGACCCCCCCCCCCCCCTTTGTACAATCCCTGAAACACAGTGTGGATGTAAAGACCCCCCTTGTACAGTCGCCGGAACACAATGTGTTTGCAAAGGACTGACCCCCCTGTACAATCTCCATCCACCCCCCTCTCCACTCCTTAGCTCCCCCTTCTGTCTCTTCGAATAATCGTCAGCATGAGTCTTGTTCATGTTTGACCATCGTGTTCGTCTGCAGTGCCCCTTCACTTTATTTTGCCAGCGCCTTTCCACACAAAGCCCAACTGTTATTTTTATTTTATTATTTTCTCTCTCTCTCTTCTTCTTTGGGGGTGGGGTGGAGGATCTTCTTTGTTTTTTTCTATGCGGAAAACACATTGCTCTGTTCGCCGCGTGGCTTGCTCAACAGTGTGACGCCGGAGGTATTTGCACGTGCAACCCGTGTATTTGTCACAGTGAGCTGTGTCGGCGCTGATCTGCCTTCTCATTGGGTGTTCTCATCACACCTGTCTTTCTTCACACATCTTCTTCCCGAAAGGCTGCTGCCATTTTGACCAAGTTTGTTTTGTTGTTGTTGTTGTTTTTTTCCTGCGCTGTGGTGGTTTCATTCGGGAAAAAAAGTGTTACCTGTGGGTGTTTCGTAAGGTGTCCGTTTGACTGTCTGATTCTTCTCACCTGTGGAACAGCACGGTGTACCCTACTGCTGTCACTGGTCTCTGCCTGTCGCCGTAGTTTTCTGTGTGTGTTCTTGGAGCGTACGAAATTACTTCGGCCATTACTTCGGACCGGGACGTGAGAAGGGCATGACAGATTGAAGGTGGGAGTTACCATTCTTGTTCGTTCTGTTTATATGTACAGCATGCAGTATGTGAAATGAATCCGGTTCATAGCAGCCAATAAAGTTTCTTCCTCAACACAGCACGAACAGTCACAACACAACACGAACAGTCACAACACAACACGGACAGTCACAACACAACACAGAAACAGCCGAGTGGTTTAAGCGTTGGACTTTCAATCTGAGGGTCCCGGGTTCGAATCACGGTAACGGCGCCTGGTGGTTAAAGGGTGGAGATTTTTACGATCTCCCAGGTCAAAATATGTGTAGACCTGCTAGTGCCTGAACCCCCTTCGTGTGTATACGCACGCAGAAGATCAAATACGCACGTTAAAGATCCACTAACCCATGTCAGTGTTCGGTGGGTTATGGAGACACGAAAATACCCAGCATGCATGAACCACGACAGAGTCATCGGCAAGTCGATGTTGGTCATGTAATTGAAAATGTTAGTAATGGTCAAAGTTATGACTGCTGAACATTAATGGAAGAGGAAGAAGAAGAAGCAACACAACACAGACACAACACAACACGAACAGTCACAACACAACACGGGCGGTCACAACACAGTCACAACACAGTCACAACACAACACGAACGGTCACAACACAACACGGGCGGTCACAACACAACACGAACAGTCACAACACAACACGAACGGTCACAACACAACACGGGCGGTCACAACATAACACTGACAGACAAAACCCAAGACAGTTACAACACGGGCAGTCACGACACAACACGAACAGTCACAGCACAACACAACACGGATAGTCACAACACAACACAACACGAACAGTCACAACACAACACAGCACAACACGGACAGTCACAGCACACCACGTCACGGACAGTCACAACACATCACGGACAGTTACAACACAGCACAACATGAGCAGTCACAAAACATCCCGGACAGTCACAACACCACACGGACAGTCACAACACAACACTACACGGACAGAACACGACATAGACGAAACGGCAACAGTATCAAGGAATCGTCATAACCTCCATATACGCTACAGTTACGCGCAACACAACACAACACAACACGGCACGGCACGGCACGGACACTAACACACCGTATACGCTACACTCCATTTTACCATGGTCCTCTGGCAAGGTCACCCTGAGGTCATCCAGGAGCGCCCTCTGCTGTTCCAGGCGTGGATCTGTCACGTGACTACTCCCCCCCTCCTCCTGCTCCTCGTCCTCTGCCACCTGCTCCTCCAGATAGATCTCCACCACCTGAAAGTTTCATCACTTTCTCAAGGGGGCGTCACTGCGTTCGGACAAAATCTACATAGTACTCTACACATTTGCTGGGCAGGTGCCTGACCGCAGTATAATTTATGTGCATGCTTGTATGAAATTGTGTACCCATCAGAGTGGATAAATTTGTCTTCTACAGAATTTTGCCAGAGGTTAACCCTTTTGTTCCTGTGAGTTCTTTTTCAGTGCGCCATGTGCGTGTTGCAAACGGGACTCCGGTTTATCGTCTCACCAGAATGGTCAGTTTTAATTTCCAGTCAACCTGGGAGAGAGGGCGAGGCCGGGATTTGAACCCAGACCCTCGCGGACGTTGTATTGGCAGGTAAGCGTCTTAACCATTCTGCCACCTTCCTTCACCTGAAACTGAAAACAGCGCACACACCTGTGTTTTTTATCTGCATGATAACTCCGTCGAACTGCTAAGTTTTATTACTTATAATGTCACATGGATTCCTGTCAACGGACAGAAAGGAAAAAGCGGAAACAGCAGCAAAGCATTGCCATTGCAGCTGAATAGCACTTCCATATGTTAAAGATTCACTGTCACTGGTATCACTTTTCTTCTTCTTCTCCTTCTGCGTTCGTGGGCTGCAACTCCCACGTTCACTCCTTCACTCAAGTGGGCTTTTATATGAATGACCGTTTTTACCCCGTCATGAAGACAGCCACACTCCGCTTTTTTTTTGGGGGGGGTGGGGGGGGGGGTTGAGGGGTGCATGCTGGGTATGTTCTTGTTTCCGTAACTCACCGAACGCTGACATGGATTACAGGATCTTTAACGTGCGTATTTGATCTTCTGCTTGCGTATACTAGCGAAGGGGGTTCAGGCACTAGCAGGTCTGCACATATGCTGACATGGGAGATCGGAAAAACCTCCACCCTTTACCCACCAGGCGCCGTCACCCTGAATCGAACCCGGGACCCTCAGATTGAAAGTCCAACGATTTAACCACTCAGCTGTTGCGCCCGTCGTATCAGTTTGATACCGCTGCTATAGGCAGGCGCGTGATGTGGTTTTTATTGAGCGTTTTACGTTCCACTTTTTGTCACTGGTTTGTTCCAGCCCTTGTCGTTTTCACGACTGAGCGCGTCGAACTTCGACTGTGTGGGACAGACTGGGATAGTGTGAGTGACGAGGCTTTGAATGCAGAAATAATTCAAAATCTGATTTATAAATATGAAGTGTCCTGTTGTGTTGTAGTGTATTGGATTGTACGTATAATGATATGTGGCGTACGCATACAAGCGTACGCATGCAGGTATGCATATGCAACACTGTAAGAGCACATAGACTTACGCGCGCGCGCGCGCGCGCGCACACACACACACACACACACACACACACACACACACACACACACACACACACACACACACACACACACTGAAAAATCTATTCTCCATTTCGGCCCTCTCTGTTGTAAAAGCCAATGGATTCCTTGTTTATAATGATTTAACGCGAATGTGCCAAGTGAAAAGCTTATTTTCACGTGCATCCTACATATTCTCCGGGAGTCATAAAAAAAGGTTAATGGGGAACTTGGGAACAATGGTTCTTCTTGAGGGAATGGTGAAGTACTGAATTTTCGGAAAACAGCAGTGTATGCAGCTAGTGCAGTGAGCGGCACCACTCGTAACCTGTTTCAGTTCGATTCAAGTTCAGTTTCTGAAGGAGGCATCACTGCATTCGGGCAAATCCATATCCACTCCACCACGTCTGCTTGGCAGATGTCTGAGCAGCAGTAATACCCAGTGCGTATAGGCAGGCTTTGCATGTATGCATATATGTTTATGTAACTTTCACAGTGGATTTCCTCCACAAAGTTTTGCCAGAAGACAATCCTTTTGTTGCCATGGGTTCGTGTTCAGTGCGCTAAGTGTCTGCTTCACACGGGACCTGGGTTTATCGTTTCATCCGAATGACTAGACGCTGAGTTTGATTTTTTCCAAACTTCGAATCGAACCCAGACCCCCAGGGACATAATTCGCAGACTGATTAGCGTCTTGGCCATTTCGCCAGCTTCTTCAACCAGAAGTGGTTTCTCACAATATTTTACATTGAAAATCCACTGCTGTCATTATTAATAAACCACTGAAATAGGCTGCTGTAAATTTTTGGCCGAATCTTTGAATTTTAAAATGCATTTTTTTCAACCTGTGTGTGGTGAGCGTATGTCTGAATTGGGCGTCTGGGTTCTCAATGAGAGGGCAGCCTGTGGAGTTGAAATCGTCTCTCGATTTTTTTTTTTTTTTTTTTTTTTTTTTACATAAATTTTTATGAAAACATACCTACTTGTATGAAGCGGTCCTTTTTTTTTGTGTAGGAAGTATTTCCCTACATAGATGTATGCGTAAAGTGTATGCGCCTGCGCGCGCTTGTGCGCGTGTGTGTACGCTACATACTCACCTCACGAATGATCGCATATTCTTCTTCCACGACGTTGTGAGAGTCGGGGTTGATAACTCCAAGCCCTTTGGAGCTAGACCTCACTGGCCTCCCTTGTTGTGGGTCAGCCTGTAACAGCGGAGTCCCTGGGGAAAAAAGTCCACAGCACGGAGTTCAGAGGCCGGTGGAATGGTGGAACTTAAATTTGGTATGAAATTCGAGAAAACCAAAGAAATCAAAATCAAACTACACCACGAAATCAAAAACACACACCGCCACACTACATAACACCATGCACCACCACTGACCACAGCACCCGGTCAAACCACATTGCCACATCACATCACACCACATTACATCAAACCACACCACAGCACATCACACCACACCACAGCACATCACACCACACCACAGCACATCACATTACATCACACTACAAAAACCGCCGCGCGTCACAACAGCAAACCATCTACGTCACACCTCACCACGCCACACCACATCAACTTCACCACATCACACCTCACCACATCACGAAACATCACATCACACAACCACATATCACACCACCACATCACACCACACCAACACATAATTATGACACCAACACATCACATCACGCCAGCACATCACAGCACCACGTCACAGCAAACCATCACATCACACCATCACATCACATTACACCGCCACGGCACACCACCCTAAGTACAACACACCACATCACGCCACCACATCATACCACACCATCATATTGCATCACTCCACCACATCATACCACACCATCATATTACATTACATTACCACATCATACCACACCATCATATTACATTACATTACCACATCATACCACACCATCATATTACATTACATTACCACATCATACCACACATCCACATCACATTACATTATACCACCACATAGCACAACCACATCACACCGCCACATTTCTTCACCACAGCACTCCAACATACCATATTACAGCACACCACCACATAATACTACACCATCACACCACCACATAACACAACATCACTACATAACACCACACCTCCACATCACATCACCACATTACACCACCATCACGCTACCACATAACACCACCACACTGCTCCACCACATTACTATGACAGCACACCATCACGCCACCACATAACACTGCACAACACTACTGACCACATAACACCACACCACACCACATAACACATCATACACCTAAATCACATCACACCACCACATCTCACCCCAACACCCCCCACACCCCTTACCTCGCCCCCTGGCATAGTAGAGGCAGTAGCCAGCAGGGAGGACCACCTTTTCCACCACGTGCCTGGATGCCACGGGCCTCATCCGCTCCGTCCCCCCCTCACCACTCTCTCCCCCTCCCCCGCTCCAACCCCCTTCCCCGTCCCCCGCCCTCTCTGCACGGTCAGCCAGCACTGGCTGGTGCTGGGGTCTGGAACCTTTCCTGCCGCGTGCCCTCGCTTTTCTGAATTGGGCCAGCTTGTCCTCCCAGCGATACTCGATTTTGTACTGTAGCGGCATGCTGGCTAGGGGAAGACTGAAGTGGTGTGCTGTGGTGGTGGTGGTGGTGGTATTGGAGGGACAGTCACTGACTCCCGTGTTGGCCTTGTCCAGCCGCCCCCGTGACTTCTGTATCAATCAGTCACCAGTCGGTGTTCAAGCCCACCTTCCTTCGTGTACCGAGATTGACGCGATACCTGTCCTGTTCGTTTGATGTTTGGAGACTGGGTTTATCGTTGTGGGGTGTGCTCGGGAGTGCTGTCAGCATCGTTCAGCTGGGGAAGATCGTAGCGTAGTTCTGAGGGTGGTTTTTTTTTTTTCCCTCAGAGCAGGTTTCACACGAGTTTGAGGGAGTGAGACAGGTGTATTGTTGGTGGGAAAGTTGTTTCGATGGTTAGGTATATAAGCTCTCCTTAGAAGCAGAGAGAGAAACAAAAGGTTTAGCTTTGTTACCTTTTCCACAAAACACAGAAATTCACTTTGCGCACTGAATCCCGGATTTGTTTTTCTTTCTAGGAAACCTTTGTTCACACTGGATCATACTAGGTATGCTTTTGTCACAGTATTCATGTTTTTCGCTTCTCTCGCTGTCTGTCATGCTGATGGCCGCAGAAGCTGTTTGGATCAGAGACCAAGAAAACGAAACCAAGCCTCGTGCGTTGTCGTTAATGAAGCTTTTAGAGGAGTCAGCTTTGTCACGCCATCGGTGTTTGATGCACAGCCACCCGTGAAGTGGGCAGATCAGCCACATAAAGCATTGCGCCACGTGACGAGCAAAGCGAAACGTCCATGAGACATGATCTGGGATCACCCGGTGAGTGCTGGGGAGGAACTCCTTTGCGTGACTCGCGGAGATTACGTGTCTGTTACGGTGCCACTGGCGGGCTGCAATCTTTTAAGCCACTCTGCTGATCTGGGAGATTTTGGAGCATGATAAATGACCGCGTGGAACATGTTCAGCTGGCACGAATCCCATCATTGACTGACTTACTACAGGTCTTGTGTCTTTTGGAGTTTAGTTATGTTGTTCAAAGATCTGGAACCGGATGATACATTACTGACATGACTGTTATAACATGACTGTTACTGGCTACATGCAGTTCCTTTTGTTGTTTTTGTTTTCAGTATTATATTCATTTGTATCACTGGCAAGATAAGACTGTTGCTACATGATGGCTATAGCACTTGTCTGTACCCTAGATATACATCGCAAGCCTTTCGTGAAAGCTAAAACGCAACACTGAGGAAAGTTATTTTTTTTTAAAAGGAAAGAAAAGAAAGCCATTAGACAAGACTGCACCACTGAAGAAGCTTTCAGCTACTTGATGGTTCTTTGGCACTGCGAGTCATACCTTTCAAAACACCAACAACAGACCCACACCAAAGAGCACGGAGATCCAACGACCGGAGAACTTTCTTCACACCACACCACACCACACCACACCAGAGGCTTGTTTCAGTTTTACACGCTTGTTAGGCAAGGTTGTCACGAGACATGCCAGGAAGATGGCGTTTCTTTTTTCATACCTCGCGGTCAGATCGGCCTAAGTTTCTCGCGAGTCAAGGCAATTAAGGTATAGCCTTCACCTGCAGAGCAACTTTGCTCCCGGGAGGTAAGGATGAAATCTTCCTCCCGCCTCTCACCCGTTGAATTCTTAGCGCAAGCACTTCTCGTCCTCACCACTCGCTCTCTCGACACCAGCACACCAGCGTGCTTGCGAATATACAGGGAACGATCAAAACGGGAAACACTCTCAGAACGATCAAAACGGGAAACACTCTCAGATGCCCACAGAATGCTACCGCGCCCCCCTCCACTCTTTGAACGTCGCCAGAGAAAGTCCGACAACCCGCAGGAGAATGTTACAGTCCCCGGGATTGAAAGGTGACTGTCTTGGCTGTGGCCTGGGAGAACCACACACAACTAAAGAGGTGAAAATGTTTGACAGCACTTTGCACACTGTTCCACAATGCACTCGCTTTTATTGCCCCTCGACAGCTGAAAAGAGGGTCGTTTTGGGGCCACGTTCTGACATGGGGTTAGCTTTTAAATGCGCGTCGTTGATGTCTCCGCGTTGATTTGCATGACTGTTACACATAATATATGTAACTTTCCGGTGGTATAGCTTCTTTCGTTTACATAGAGTGTACAGGAGGGCTTGCGATCGTTATCTAAACGTCGTGATTTTTTTTTTCTCTATCTATCTATCTATCTCTCTCTCTCTCTCTCTATATATATATATATTTTTTTTTTTATATATTCCAGCGTAGCAATGTTATATACATGCGTATTCGCACTCTGGTAAACGCGCGTGCACGCACGCACACGCACGAGCGTAGGCGTTTGCGCGCGAACACACTCCATCCCAGCTTCCTCTGTTAACCCAAGCCCCCTTTTATGATAATAGTGATATACGTTTGTATAGTGCTTTCCCTGCAGTTGTAAGCGTGTTTAACAATAGACCTATTATAAACAAAGACACAGGAATATCATTATGTGAAGATGCAAACTCACAACTACAAAAATAACAACCTTCAAAACAGTGTGTTATCACTGAATCACACAGCTCTCATTTCACCCCATGATAAATTTTGATGTTCAGAAACAAACTCGGTAAATCGACAAAAAAAGAAGTATCACCACTCACGACTCGCCACACCTACATCACTCCCAGCTCTTCACTACACCCCCAGCAACCCCCCCCACCCCTCCACCCCTCCACACAAACACGTACATCGACGCACACACACAAACACGGTTTGGAGGGAGAATGATCTTTTGTGCAAAATAATTATTGTTTGAACAGGTATGTTTTAAGATTAGACTTGAAAGATTTTGCAGTGGAGCTGTTTCTGATGGTTTGTGGTAGAGATTTCCCAAACCAAGTGCCATAGTGTGTAATGCTCGGAAATCACGAGACTTGCATCAAAAATGCATGTGTCAGACGAAGAACTCAGGCCAGGGCGGGGTGGGCTGTGTAAATTTTGACAAGGTCAGAAAGGTACGATGGTGCCGACCGATTAAATGAACCGGCGGAAACGTGCACAAGCTATTTTGAACTTTATTCTTCCAGACATTGGAAGCCAGTGTAACTTATACAGAAAAGGGGTGCAAAGCTGCCTGCCAGAGGCTTCCAACATCAGAGCGGCTGCGTTTCCTTTGTTTTTTTCTTCTTTCCATTGGTTTTTCTTCATTCGTCAGAACTATGAGTCGTCATTCATATTTTAAAAAGTTTGGGTATAACTAAAATGACTCCACTCCATGTCCAAAAATAAATAGATACACAAATAAAGACTCCATGGGATTTACTTCGGAGCCAGTAGTACCTCCCCACTGAAAATGACCTAGGTATATATCTTGCACTGATCTAAAAAAATAAAGTCAGATCAGTTCTTATTTTGGGTTGGTCCTAAATGGAAGGCCCCTCATGTTGGTGTGGAGTCAATGTGGTAGCACCTCTGACTGACTGGCAGCAGCGAAGATATCATCTGTCACTGACAAGTCATATGGGGCATGTGCTTTTGGGACTGGTCTGGAGTTGGTTGAAGTCTGGCCAAAATTCACCCCACCCCGATGTTTCACCAATGTAATATTATTACAATATATATATATATATATATATATATATATATATATCTGTGTGTGTGTGTGTGTGTGTGTGTGTGTGTGTGTTGCTTTCTGATCAGTTTGATTTTTTTTTTTTTTTTTTTTTTTTTAGAAATCATTTTAAGGACGTACAGTTATTTCAGGGCAAGGGTTGGAAGTCTTCGCAGGCCAACTCCCTAGACTGGATCGAGTTCTTTGTATAGTATCGCGTTGTATTGCACTGCGTTAAGCATTGTATCATATTACTTCAAAGATCGTATCGTGTTGTATTGCACTGCGTTAAGCATTGTATCATATTACTTCAAAGATCGTATCGTGTTGTATTGCACTGCGTTAAGCATTGTATGATATTACTTCAAAGATCGTATCGTGTTGTATTGCACTGCGTTAAGCATTGTATCATATAATTTTAAAGATTTCGTCACAGTATATTTTCTCTGTGTAAAGTTGGGGCTGCTGTGTCACCGGGGAGAGCACGCCGCCTTTCCTTTGCATATCACTGCTCGATTTGAAACCACTACATCTTGTTGTTGTTTTTTAACCTCTCTGTGAGGCGTCTTTTTTGTGTTTGTTTTGTTTTGTTTTTGTTTACATGAACTTTCGTGTACGGCTTATCAATGCACGATTTGAAACCACTATACATATCTGGACCTTCCCACCCCACGTTTCAGAATGATCTGATCTTCTGTTATTAATCGTTGTCTACGTTTTCGATTGTCACCCCCCCCCCCCCTCCTCAACCCCCTCCCCCTTCCCACTCAGTCCCCCCGCTTCACCTCCACCCCCTCCCCCGCCACCACCAGCCTCCCCCCTTCCCCCCTCCCCTACCTCCTTTGTGATCAACACACTGTGAGATAGGTCAGAGGGGCTTAAGCGTTGAATGGTTTGTGTGTGTGCCGTCAGCTAGTAGGAGGAACACACACATTCACACGTTCTGTCTCCGCTGTTGTCAAAACACTCACGAACGCGCGCGTGCGTACACACACACACAAACACACACACACACAAACGTACGTATGCAAACACATACACACATGTGCACTTACGTGCACACATAAACACGCACGCGCGTAGATCGGATATGGCCTCCCGGATTGTTGTCTGAAGGATTTATGTCGTCCTCCAAGTTGATCTTTTTCTCCCTGTTATTTTCTTCTTCTTCTTGTATTGATATTTGCAAAGTGATTTTGAAATAACGGGTATTGTTTGTTTTTTTCCACTGTCATGTGGTAAGAAATATAGAAATACACACACGCACGCACACACACACACCCCCCTATATATATATATATACACACACACATACACATACACACACACACACACACACACCTATACACACACACACACACACCTATATATATATACACACACCTACACACACACACACACACACCTACACACACACACACACACACACACACTCACCTATACACACACACACACACACACACACACACACACACACACACACACACACGAACCAGATAGAATGACACAGGAAACGACTGATGAGCGGCCAAAAGCAGCTCGCTCAGGTAGGCAGCCTGTTGGGCAAATGACTCCGTGTTAGCAGTAAAGCGCTTCCAGCTTGGTCTCTGACCGATGAAAGGCTCTGTATAAGTATCCATGTCATGTCAAATACATGTTCATCGCTTTCACCCACACCATTTCCACACTCCCTATCCCACTTCTATCTCTTTCGCTCCCCCTCCCTCTCTCTCTTTGTTTTGTTCTTTACATTGTCATGCCATTTCATTTCATTTTCTTCTGAGTGATGACGGATACATAGCGCCGATCTACGATCGAAACAGGCCGCATCGCCTTCCTGGGTAGAGCCGACTGACACGGCTGCTTTTGGGCGTTCATCATTCGTTTCCTGTGTTGTTCAGTCAGGTTTTACACCCACCCACCCACACGTAACGTTTTACGTGTATGACCGTTTTTCTTTCGTTTTTTAACCCGCCATGCAGGCAGCCATATTCCATTTTCGGGGTATGTGCATGTTGAGTATGTTCTTGTTTTCCATAACACATAGAACGCTGTCATAGATTTCATTGATTGAGAGATCGGAAAAATCTCCACCCTTTAACCCT
>JAAQRG010297659.1:0-14851 GCA_011634625.1 Babylonia areolata
CTGGAGAGGAGACACCAGACTACCATCTACCGCCTTCGCACAGGACACTGCGGCCTCCGAGCACACCTGAAGAGGATTGGAGTGGCAGCCACATCCCTGTGATTGCGGCCAGGCTGACCAGACCCCATCCCATATTCTCCAAGTCTTTCTTTCGTAAACTAATCGAAGACAAAAGCAACACAGCCTTCATATGGAAGGCTATACACCAACTCACCAAACCAAACAATTTAAATGCGGAATGTCTCATTCCTGTTGATACACGGAACAATCACTTTGCTGACATTGGAAACAAATTAATCGCAAAAGACGATGCACACACTTCTTTTTATTTCAGCATTTTAGAAAACTTCTGTCATAATAAAGATATAAAAACAATGTTTTCTGTTCCATTAATGTCTATTCATGAAGTCTTATCTCATTTAGTATCGCTAAGAAATAAAAACTCGTGTGGCTTCGATGGCATTAGTCCAAAAATATTAAAACTATCTGCACCTTATATTGCTGATTCTCTTACTTATCTCTTCAATCTTTGTCTGTCCAAAAATCATTTTCCAAAAGAGTTTAAATATGCAAAAGTTATTCCACTGCATAAAAAAGGTGGTGCTAATGATGTCAATAATTACAGACTAATCTCATTTTTGTCTTCTCTCTCCAAAGTTCTAGAACGTCATATACACCTTTGTCTTACATCCTTTATTGAAAAATATCAGCTTCTACATACCAATCAATCGGGATTTAGACAGCACCATTCTTGTTAGACCGCTTTATGTAGAATAACTGATGCATGGCTGCGTGATATTTATAAAAGCAAGGTGGTTGGAGTGATATTCCTTGATTTTACAAAAGCGTTTGACTTAATCAATCACGAAATATTGCTTCAAAAAGTGAAATGTTATGGTATTGATGATAACTGCTTATTGTTTCTCAGGTCTTACCTAGAAAACCGTATTCAGTCTGTCTATTCACGTGGCTTTATTTCTTCCAAAAGGCATGTTCCAAGAGGAGTACCACAGGGGTCAATTCTAGGCCGTTACTTATTTTCCTTGTATATCAACGATCTACCTTTATCAGTTCAACATGCAGTCTGTGATTTATTTGCTGATGATACATCAATACAATATGCTAGTCACAATGTTGACGAAATTAGTTATCATCTGAATGCCAACATGAAATCTGTCGAAAACTGGTGTGATGCTAATGATATGGTCGTGCACCCTGAAAAGACAGAATGCATGTTAATTTGTCCTCGTCAGAAAAGACAGAACATAAAAGAAGCACAACTTAACATAAACTATAAAGACAATACTATTAAACAACTTGCTAA
Organism: Babylonia areolata; assembly: GCA_011634625.1. Classification (NCBI taxonomy): domain Eukaryota; kingdom Metazoa; phylum Mollusca; class Gastropoda; order Neogastropoda; family Buccinidae; genus Babylonia; species Babylonia areolata. Next base: position 1,325 of record JAAQRG010297659.1, read on the forward strand.
GGATATGCTATTAGGCATTACTATTGATCAAAATCTTTCGTGGCAGGAGCATATTCATTGCCTTATAAAACAAGTATCATCTAGTGTATTCCAATTGTCACAGATCAAACACTTTCTTGATAATCATTCTAGACGTGTGTTTTACTTTGCCTATATCCAGTCTCGCCTCAGCTATTGCTCGATTATTTGGGGTAAATTTCCTCCTTCTACATTAAAGCCACTTTGCTCTTTACAAAAACGTGCCATTAAGATAATTAACCATGTAAATACCACAGGCGGATCTGTGCACAATATGTACAAAGAACTTCAAATATTACCTGTTAATCTACTTATTAGATATAACACATTGATTCTTATGCATAAAATTGTTCATAACGCATGCCCACAATATTTAAAATCATTATTTTGTTTCCAGTTCCAACGTAAATCAGACAGAGCTATAGTCCCAAAGCCTAAAATTGATTTAAGATGAGTCTCTCATTTAATGGAAGCATAGAATGGAACATGCTTCCAAAGACATGTCGTCAAATTCCAGCCATATCTCTCGTTAAAACTAACACAAGAATATTTCTATTCGATACTTTTGATTAACTCTCTCCATACGAACGGCGAAAGAGACGACGTTAACAGCGTTTCACCCCAGTTACCATCATCAAGATAATGCAATCGGAAGGCTCTTATACTGAAGATGTAAATGTTGACAAAGAAAACCACAATTCTAACGACGGAAGCTAAAGGTTGGGTCATTCAGACACCCACTGGACATCCGAGGGGTCTGTGTAGAGGAGAAGAGAGGACTGGCCGTACTGAGTGAGTTAACCTAGGTACTCGCGGTCTTTTGCAAATGCTTGCCTGGACTCAGTCCACTAGCTGCCATGCCATGATGAATGAAAAATTGAATGCATGTGTATGTGTGAACAGTGAGAGCGTCTGAGTGTTTGTGTGTGTTTGAGTGTTGTAGGCGAGAATGTGTACGTATGTCTTTGTTTGCTTGTTTTATAATTGTGTGTGTGTGTGTGTGTGTGTGTGTGTGGAAGTACGTACGTACATGTAATGTACCAATTGTTCCAGTTTTCATCGCTTTTGTTACCTTTAATAGATTATTCCAGTTACTATTCTTATTCGTCGTTCTTATTATTTTATTTTATTGCAATTTATTTCTTTATCTTTTATGTTTTGTGTCGTTTTTTTATTTTTATGTTTTATGTCGTTAAATGGACAGAATTGTAAAAAGGACTTCACTGTGCCTAATTCTTTACCCATTAAAGATTCAATCAATTCTTTACCCATTAAAGATTCAATCAATCAATTAAGATTCAATCAATCAATCAATCAATCTTCTTCTTCTTCTTCTTCTTCTTCTTCTTCTTCTTCTTCTTCTTCTTCTTCTTCTTCTTCTTCTTCTTCTTCTTCTTCTTCATCCACTTCTACTTCTACTTCTTCTTCTTCTTCTTCTTCTTCTTCTTCTTCTTCTTCTTCTTCTTCTTCATCCACTTCTTCTTCTTCTTCTTCTTCATCCACTTCTACTTCTTCTTCTTCTTCTTCTTCATCCACTTCTTCTTCTTCTTCTTCTTCTTCTTCTTCTTCTTCATCTTCATCCACTTCTTCTTCTTCTTCTTCTTCTTCTTCTTCTTCTTCTTCTTCTTCTTCATCCACTTCTACTTCTTCTTCTTCTTCTTCTTCTTCTTCTTCTTCTTCTTCTTCTTCTTCATCCACTTCTACTTCTTCTTCTTCTTCTTCTTCTTCTTCTTCTTCTTCTTCTTCTTCTTCTTCTTCTTCTTCTTCTTCTTCTTCTTCTTCTCCTCCTTCTTCTTCATCATCCACTTTTTCTTCTTCTCCTTCTTCTTCCACTTCCTCTTATTCTTCTTCTTGGTTTTTTTTTTAATTATAAAGGTGTGTGTGTTATACTTATAGTGACCGATTTTTGTTTATCCTTATTTGACAATGTTTGTTGGTGTGTTGTTGTTTTTCTGCCTCCTCGTGTGCACCACCGTCCACTTCTTCTCCTTTTTCTTCTTCTTCTTCTTCTTCATCCAATTCTTCTTCTTCTTCTTCTTCTTCTTCTTCTTCTTCCAATTCTTCTTCTTCTTCTTCTTCTTCTTCTTCTTCTTCTTCTTCTTCTTCTTCTTCTTCTTCTTCTTCTTCTTCCTCCTCCTCTTCTTCTTCATCCACTTCTCCTTCTTCTCCTTCTTCTTCTTCCAATTCTTCTTCTATTTCTTCTTCTCCTTCTTCTTCATCCACTTCTTCCTCTTATTCTTATTCTTATTCTTCTTCTTCTTCTTCTTCTCCCCGTCCTCCTCCTATCCTTCCTTTTTCTCTTCTTTTCTGTTTGTTTGTTTGCAGCCTACGGTAGTTTTGAGTTCTTGTTACCTTCAGTCTTTAAAGAAAGTTTAACACTGAAAGAATGTATACTAGATGTGAATAGACGAGGAACCCAACGACTTTGTTCATTATCTGCTCTTCGTTGATTAGAAAACCAGCAGTTATTGATGAAAGAACACCTTTTCTTCTTCTTCTTCATCTTTTTTCCTACGTTGTTTTTTTTTTTTTTGTTGTTGTTGTTGTTGTTGTTGTTTTTTGGCACGAAACCATTCAAACCTTTTCCCATATAACTTGGTTCGTCAAAAAAGCCATCAGCACGACAATGTTGTCACCTCCCGCCCCTCAAGGTGCTTGTTTCTGTTTCGTTTTTGTTTTGTTTGTTTTTTCATTCATCCAGTTTCCCCCCGTCCTTCTTGGTGTTGGTGGCCCCGTCACGTAGCCCGGCTTTTACATTCTTTGTCGTATTGATTTGGTTCAAATCCGGTTTGTTTGGGGTTTGTTTGGTTTTGGTTTGGTTTTTTTGTTTTGGTTTGGTTTGGTTTTTTTTGTTGTTGGTTTGTTTTTTTTTTGTTTTGTTTTTGTTTTGTTTGGTTTGGTTTTTGGGGTTTTGTTTCTTTTAACCTCTGTGTTCACAACGATACGGTGTTTCAGCCAAAGAATTGTAATTATAACGGGTTCTTACGTCACACAACGCACCTGTTCAACTATTTATGGAGCAGTGTGCGTGTGTTGTCTTCCCAGGAATAATGTACAGTCTCTCTTTCTGTGTCCGCGTGTTCATGTGTCAAAGGGTTTTTTTTCGGTATATTATTATCCACTAACGTAATTATTCACGTGTTCGGGCCATGCGCCGGCTCAATTGAAATAGAAGTGTGTGTGTGTGTGTTCGTGTGGGGATGGTGGGGGGGCGTGGGGGGTTCTGCTGTATTTCTTTTCTTTTGTTCCTTTTACTGTTTGTTTATTACACCTCCCCCCCCCCCCCCACGGCCACCCTTGTTTTTTCCAGGCCATGTTTTTTCTATTCCTTTTTTATGTTGATAGCGCTTGCCAACATGTATCCTTCCAGTTCTTGTGTGTATATGTGTGTGTGTGTGTGTGTGCTATTTCCGATTTTGCTTTTGTTGTTTGTTTTTTAATTGCTCATGTGTGTGTGTGCGTGCTAGATTTTGGGGGTGTTTTTTTTCTGTTTTTTGGGAGGGGTGGTGATGGGGGTGGGGGGCTGGATGAGGGTCTGTTCACTGCAGCGTGTACTTCTAGCCAGCTGACTGCAGGAAACCGATTCCATTAGGACTACTTGTGTCACACGGCCCCTGTTCAGCTATTTCCGGCCCCCTTCACAATAGTATTCACACCCTGTTCTGTCTGCCCCCTCATGCCCTTTGACGTTGTTTGTTTATTTGTTTGGGGTTTTGGGGGGTTTTTTACACGTAATTGCCAACAAGTGTTTGACTTCAGCAGGTGTGTGTGCGTATGTGTATATGCATGTGTGTTGCGTGCGCACGCGCGCGTGTGTGTGTGGCCACGTGCCAGCGTGCATGCTTATACCAATATATCAAGGGAGTGTATGGGAGGGGGCTGTGAAAGATGGGGGATGTGTGCAAGCGTGTGCAAAAGAATTTGCGCCTTTTTTTAAAGGATATTTGAAAGCATAATTTCAAAGCGGCGAGAAAACTCATCGGAGTCATTTGCTGTTGTTGTTGGGTTTTTGTGTGCGTGTGTGTGGTTTTGTGTGTGTGTGTGTGTGTTTGTTGGGGTTTTTTCTAATGCCGATGACAATGAAACGTCTGGAAAAGGTGGCTCAGTATCGCAAAGAGCTGATCTTCATGCCATGAAATTTTCACGCCAACCACCGATTTCAGACTTTCAGTCTCCTCGCTCTAACACTGTCGCGTCGCAGACTGTGATCACAAACAGATCAATACTGGGAAGGAGGACTGGGTGTATCCCTGCAGTAACCCCCAACAGGTTCAGTGATAAAAAGCTGTTTTTATTTCATGCATAACTCAAGGCATCACGTGTAAGCGGCCATTAACATGTCTGAATATGCGTCTTCATGTGTTGAACAGCATGTTTATTGCGTGGTTATTGGGTTGAGCAAGTGTCAAGATGACGTGTTTGGGGGTGTTTTTGTGTTGTTGCTTTTTTTGATATCTTAAACGAACGTGTTATGATCGAATTTGTTTCTTATTCAGATATGTTTCTGATTTGATTCTTTCTTTTTGACTTCTTCTTCTTCTTCTTCTTCTTCTTCTTCTTCTTCTTCTTCTTCCCATGTGCTACTGCCGATGATGACGACGATGATGCTGATTCTGATGGTGATGCTGATGCTGCTGTTCGTTCTTTTCTTGTTCCTGTCTGCTTATTTACCTATTTGTTGCCTACAGCAGTTTTGGGTTATTTGTTTTACCTTCATTGCCAACAAGAGATTTTCGCCAAAAGAATGTACATGAGCAGTAATTTAGGCGAGGAAATTCAACCCCCCTTCTTCTGCTTCTGCTTCTGCTTCTCCACCTCTTCCTCCTCGTCCTCTTTGTTCTTCTCTGTTTGTTTACCTGTTTTGGGTTGTTTTTTCGTATGTGGGGGAGGGGGCTTGGAATGTGGGTTGGTGTGTGGAGTTGTTGTTTTTTTGTTTTTGTTTTTTTAGGGGGTGGGGGGGTTGTGGGGTTTTTTTGTTTGTTTGTTTTATGGGGGGGGTTTTCCCTTCCACAGTTTTTTTATTTACCTTCACTGCCAATAAGAGAGATTATCAGCAACAGAGTATACAGAAGCAGTGATTTAGGCAAGGAAAATTCAAACCCCCAATTCCTCTTCTTCATCTTCATCTTATTCTTCCTCTTCTTCTTCTTCTGCTTCTTCTCTCCTCCTCCTTCATGCTTGTTTATCTGTCTGCTCCCTGTCACTGGTTGAGAGTCTTTTTCTTTTAACTGAACTCCCAAGTCAAATTTTCACGTCAGCTCAAGTTGTTTATTATCTGAACTAAAATTGGTCTGTCGAATATCAGTATTGGTTTTCTTTGCCTGGATATGCCTTATGTCTGTCTGTCTGTCTTCATTTCTTTGCATATCTGTTTGTGTGTCTGTTTATGGTAAACAGCACGTTATAAATGAAAGTATACGGGTTTTAACCGGTGATAAAAATGAGTTATAAATGAAAGGATATTGTGTATTATCGGTGACAAACGATCAGTCATAAATGAATGAGTACAGGTGTTACCGGTGATACATAATTAGTTGCAAATAAATGAGTATAATGTATCACCGGTAATGAATTTCCAGTATGAAATGAATGAGAAGCGAATATTACTGGTGATAAATAACCAGTTATGAATTATGATTACAGTCATTTGTTAATCAGTATTGAAGTTTGATGTCATAAATGAGTGAATACGTTGCACTTCAATCAATGCCAGTGATCAGTAACCAGTTGCAAAGTCAATGTTAAAATCTGATGTCACAGATGATTGAATAGGTTGTATTTCAGCCGTCCACGTCACACTGGTCACATTTTCAACAACAAAAGCAACAACAATAGCAACAACAACGACAACAGCAACAACAAAACCAAAAAGCTATTCCCGTCATCATCACTGTTTTCTTCTTCTTCATTTTTGTCATTATCATTTTCTCCCTTCTCTTCTTTCTCTGTTATTTCTTCTCTTCGTTCTCCCTTAATTTCCATTTTCTTCTTTCTAACGACTTACGGTCTTTTTCTTTCCTGTTTGGCATTTCCAACAGATTTTTTGCCGTCCAAGACGGTTAATGTTTCCATGTGAAGACGATGTCTACACATGGACAACAAAATAGACAAGTGTGAAACAAACATCACACAACAGCATGAATTTACAACCAACAGATTCCACTGGCTGACTTCCTAATGCACACTTGCGTCACATGGCACGTATTCAGTTGTTGTCAGAGCTGAGTTTTTGCACGTTGTTTTCGCTGAACACTTTCATTCAGTTCAGTTTAGATTGGCACGTCTTGTTTACTAATTTACATGTTTTCTCCAAATATAATAATTCACTTCTATCTGACGTGTGCCAGAGGAACTGAAGACGGATATAAGTGTGTGCGTGCGTGCGCGTCTGTCTGACCAGCAAATATGTATGTGTATGATAATGCGCGCGTGACTTTGTGTGTGGGAGAAGGGAGGAGGCGGAGAGTTTTGACTGAGGAGAGAGAATTGTAAGCACCTGGGAAAACGCTTGTAGGTGTGTTTTTTGAAGCATTTTAAAAGTCAGACAACGTGTAGTTTAACATAACGAGAAAACGCCCCGTGCGTTTTAAAAGTCAAACAACAGTTATTTTAACATAACGAGAAAATGTACGAGCGTTTCATTGTCTGATTACAAGACTTTTTTTCAATGCTGACAACAGAACATCCGGGGAAAACTGGTACAGCATGGCCAAACCTTCCAGCCCAGCATTCCGGGAGCGAAGCTTGACACGATCACCCCCTTCCACCAGTTCCCTGTACCGGCCTCCTATCCACACCCTTCCCATCCCCCACTCCATCCTTCCGCTGTAGGTGTAGGACGTAGAAAGCCGTGTCCGACAGTCAATACTGCTGTGGACAGGTGTCTCCAGGCCTCCCTTTGTGCTTTTCATTTGTTAGCTGTCAACTGGACAGGTGTCTCCAGGCCTCCCTTTGTGCCTTTCACTTGTTAGCTGTCAACTGGACAGGTGTCTCCAGGCCTCCCTTTGTGCTTTTCACTTGTTAGCTGTCAACTGGACAGGTGTCTCCAGGCCTCCCTTTGTGCCTTTCACTTGTTAGCTGTCAACTGGACAGGTGTCTCCAGGCCTCCCTTTGTGCTTTTCACTTGTTAGCTGTCAACTGGACAGGTGTCTCCAGGCCTCCCTTTGTGCCTTTCACTTGTTAGCTGTCAACTGGACAGGTGTCTCCAGGCCTCCCTTTGTGCCTTTCACTTGTTAGCTTTCAACTGGACAGGTGTCTCCAGGCCTCCCTTTGTGCCTTTCACTTGTTAGCTGTCAACTCTTCCGTCTTTTTCCCCGCCATGTCTCTGTCTGTCTTTACGCCCGTCCTTATGTCTCTCTCTGTCTTTCTGAATCTCTTTCTCTGTGTGTCATTCTCTTTTCCCCATTCTCTTTCTCACTTACCTCTCTCTCTCTCTCTCTCTCTCTCTCTCTCTCTCTCTCTCTCTCTCTCTCTCTCTCTCTCTTTCTCTCTCAGATATGGAGACAGCCTTTTCGTGTGTGGGAAATGTATATCTCTTACAAAAATAAAAAGAACGAAAACAACAAACACTAAGAGAAGGAGGGAGACTCGGTCTAATCACCTGATCACATAAACAGTTACAAAGAACATAAACAACGACAGTACCACCACAGCTGAAAGAGTAAAAGACACAGTGCACAAAACACAAAACCCCGGTGACCCAGCACAATAGAAGAAGTATGTTACCCACATAAACACGATGATTAAAAAAAGAAAAAAAAGGATGCCTTACGGAGCCACGGATAGTGAAGAGAACAAAACCACAGCACAAAATTCAGCATGGCACAGGAAAGGAAAGACTTGGGGAAGGCAGAAAACTACCACTTCAAGACCAACAAATTTGTGTTTTCATTCAGACAAATCCTTAGGACAGCTTCAGTGTTTACTTCACGACCGTTCAACAAATCGCAAGTATCTACTTTGTTATTGCTTTCGTGGAGTTGAGAAAAATTATGGGGAAAAAACTATTGGTTGTGAAACAAGTCGCACTTTTGATGAACTTCTCAGCGCTTCAAACCATAATGTCTGTCTTAAGAGACTGTGTTAACTGGAAGCGTTATCATAATGAGTGTCAGTGCCGGAAATGGTTTTTATTTTGCCCACGTGCGTGCGCGCGCGCGTGTGTGTTTAGAAAATTAACGTATAATATTTTAAAGTTACAGATGGATCTTGGCCTCAACTAAAGAATGCGATGGCTCAAGAAACAAAAAATACAAAATTCCTCCCACGATGGCTCAAAGAACAAAATGATTAAAACTCCAGGCAGCCAGCCAACTCCAGAAACAAGTCGCAGACCTCTCAACAAAGTGCACGACAGGACGTGAACATGGAACCTTGGCAGACTTAAGTACTCACCATGACACGAAAAGGAACCACTCAGATTCGAAGAATGAAATCATTTTAAAGCAATTAAGATAGCACGACAAGAAGTGAAAGATACTCCGAGAAAGGTCAAAGGTTTAAGATCCAATAACTTTTTCACGGCCATAGAAACAGTGAATTAGAATTCTTATCCACTGTGTTTACGGCTCAGGACTGAAAGGCGGGGCCCAATCCTCTCCTTCCGCCGTGTTAACCTTTCCCAACTAAGTCAGGTACGCATTCATACCTGGGGAGAGTGAGAAAATAGGAGAAAAGTGCCTTTCCCATGGACACAACACCGGGAAAAACGGGGGATCGAACGCTGAGCACTGGATCACAAGTCCAACGCCTTACCCATTCTGCCACAGCACCTCCAAATGTCTGAAAACGACTTGGAGAAGGAACATGCGGACTAAAAGACACATAGAGAGACAGAGGCAAGGGAAAAGCTCTTCTTGAAAGAACCGGTCACTTACAGAGAGACAGAGACAACAGGGATGAGCACTTCTTGAAAGAACCGGTCACTTACTGAGAGACTGAGACAAAAGGGATGAGCACTTCTTGAAAGAACTGGTCACTTACAGTCTCAACCCGGCAAACCAGAACCTTTGAAAAAAAAGATTCTTCTTCATGTCAGCAATGTGCTGGTTATGATGGACACTGACGTCCATGCAGTCTGATGATGGTAGCGAAGACACAAAGATCTAATAATAATATCCTCATGGTTCAGTTCTGCTTATAATGGGATCCGACCGAACTTTCAGCAGCCCACGCATGCTCTCGGGAACTGGCTTGATTTGTAATTTCTCTTGACGTCGTGGGCCTTAGATATCACATTGCAGCGTCATTTCCAGGCCTGGTGACGTCATGAGTTTTACGTCCTTTATTGGCCTCGTCATTCACGGTAACTTGACTGACCAATCTGTGCTGCCCTACCACAAAAACATGGCGGATGACGAGAATGGTCCGAATTGTTATCTGACGACCCGTCGACCAAAGGCTAGCTGACAAACTGGACAATGGCAAGGCCGTTTCGTGAGCCAGTGATTATTTCCTCCAGCTTCAAACACACCCGTTTTGCACGGCCCAGGCTTTACGTAATGTAAACGCAAATGAGCACTGGAACCTGGGGTTTTTTGTTTGTTTGTTTGTTTGTTTTGTTTGTTTGTTTGTTTTGTTTGTTTGTTTGTTTGTTTTGTTTTTTCCATTCTGTTTGGCAATAGTTACCGCGTTTGTCTGTTCCTCTGCTGTAGCAATCAGTGCGCTCGCTCTCGCTCTCTCTCTCTCTCTCTCTCTCTCTCTCACACATACACACACGTTATCCCTATCCCAGGGTAGATAATTAAATCACAATAAGTGAACTTTGGAGGGATGTGTGGGCTGATGTGCATTTTGTGTTCTGCGTCATCTGTGATGGAAATCAGCCCTGAGCTGATGTGAATCGGATTGGGGGCAACATTCATCTGTTTATTTGTCTTCTTTCCCCCATCGTGCGTTGTCAGTTCACTACGAAACACCATTGTTTAGACAGGCACGCTTTCACCCATTATTTTCGACGCGTGCAGTGAATGGAAAGGGTGGAAAGGGGTAATTTGAGTAAACAAAAAAAAAATCAGCTGGTTGTGGGGTGCAAGGAAGGATTAAGTATTGGTTATAATCCAGTCAAATAAATCACAAATTTCCAATGCAGAATGACAGACCTGTATGACTTCAGCAGTTGATGTTACGAATTACTGTGGATCTTAGAAAACACGCTGAATATGACCTAATATCTTGCGCCCGAATCTATTTTCTTCATTATTGCGATGGTGCTGATGGCGCGAGCACACACGCGCGCGCGTGCGTACACACACACACACACACACACACACACACACACACACACACACACACTTGTGCTTCACTGACAAAAACATAGCTGACGTTTGGAGGCTGGGACATGTTGTCGTGTTTCATTCCCTGTGCAGCTTTTGCGTGGGGGAAGGGAAGGGGTGTGGGGGGTCCAACATGAGAACGAACTCCCTGCCCCACGGCTGGTGCCATGTGAAGGTTTGGCCCTGCAAGGCAAACTGTCATGGCTGACTGCAAAGATGGCGGAGAAAGACGAGCGCAGCAGTCGAGTGGTTAAAACGTCAGACTTTCAGTCCAAGGATCCTAGGGTCGAATCCGGATCGCGATGTCTGGCGGGGGGTTAGGGTGTTGAGGGTGATGATGTTTTCCGATCTACCAGATCAACAGATGTGCAGACCCGCTTAGTGTCTTAACTCCCTTCGTGTGTGTGTGTGTGTGTGTGTGTGTGTGTGTGTGTGTGTACAGGAGATTTAATATGTGCGTTAACGACCCCGTTATCCGTGTTAGCGTCAAGTGGGTTATGGAAACGTGAACAAAAACAACGTGCACACCCCCGAAAACGGAGTATAATTGCCTCCGTGTGCGGAGTAAAAATGGTCATACAGGGAAAAAACAAAACAAAAAAAAAACCGCTCGTACACGCGAGGAACATGGAGGTTGCAGCCCACGAATGGAGAGGGGGAAAAGGATGAATGAGAGAAGAAAATAAAAGATATGAGGCTGTTGAACGATGTAACAAGAGAGGGGGGGAAAGAGAAGAAAGAGTTTCGAAGAAAAGAGATGGGAGAAAGAATTTCATGCAAACTCGAGAGAAAAAGAGAATGGGGGAAAAAGACAAAGAAGGCGCAGAAAAAAAAAACTGAGAGAGGGAAAAAGTATGCAGGGAAAAAAAAGCAGAAATATTCATTTTTATTCTTGAAGATATTAAACCCTTTTTAAGTGCAGTTCTGGTTCCGTTTTTTGTTGTTGTTGTTGTTTTGTTTTTTTTTCTTTTGTGTGGACAGGAAAGGGGAAGTGTGGTGTGAAACTCCTGCTGCGCGTGGGGCTTGATCCCGTAGACACTCCCTTCCTAGTCGGGCCCATGACCACTGGGCCACCACCGCTCCGCTGGTGGCCACTACTCCTTTGGGACAGCGACGTGTGGGGGGTGTTAACATTGTATTAACGGTGTCTCCCGAGTGAAGGGTGTTCACATTGTATTAACAGTGTCTCCCGAGTGAAGGGTGTTCACATTGTAGTAACGGTGTCCCCCCCCCCCGAGTGAACTGTGTTCACATTGTATTAACGGTGTTCCCCTGAGTGAAGGGTCCTCACATTGTATTAACGGTGTTTCCCCGAGTGTAGAGTGTTCACATTGTATTAACGGTGTTTCCCCGAGTGTAGGGTGTTCACATTGTATTGATGGTGTCTCCCCGAGTGTAGGGTGTTCACACTGTATTAACGGTGTTTCCCCGAGTGAAGGGTGTTCACGCTTTATTAAGGGTGTTCCCCCGAGTGAAGGGTGTTCACATGGTATTAACGGTGTTTCCCCCGAATGAAGGGTGTTCACACTGTATTAACGGTGTTCCCCCGAGTGAAGAGTGTTCACACTTTATTAACGGTGTTCCCCCGAGTGAAGAGTGTTCACACTTTATTAACGGTGTTCCCCCGAGTGAAGGGTGTTCACATTGTATTAACGGTGCCCCCACCCCACCCACTGAGTGAAGGGTGTTCACATTGTATTAACGGTGTTTCCCCGAGTGAACGGGGGTTCACATTGTATTAACGGTGTTCCCCGTGAGTGAAGGGTGTTCACATTGTATTAACGGTGTTGCCCCGAGTGAAGGGTGTTCACGTTGTATTAACGGTGTTTCCTGGAGTGGAGCGTGTTCACATTGTATTAACGGTGTTTCCTCGAGTGAAAGGTGTTCACATTGTATTGACGGTGTTCACCTAAGTAAAGGGTATTCACATTGCATTAACGGTGTTCCCCCGAGTGAAGGGTGTTCACATTGTATCAACGGTGTTCACCCGACTGAAGGGTGTTCACACTGTATTGACGGTGTCCCCCCCACCCCCGAGTGAAAGGTGTTCACATTGTATTAACGGTGATCCCCGAGTGAAGGGTGTTCACATTGTATCAACGGTGTTCACCCGACTGAAGGGTGTTCACACTGTATTAACGGTGTTCCCCCCCAACCCGAGTGAAGGGTGTTCACATTGTATTGAGTGTTCCCACGTGTGAAGGGTGTTCACATTGTATTAACGGTGTTCCCTTGAGTGAGGGTGTTCACATTGTATTAACGGTGTTCACCCCGAGTGAACTGTGTTCACATTGTATAAACGGTGTTTCCTCGAGTGAAGGGTGTTCACATTGTATAAACGGTGTTTCAACCAAGTGAAGGGTGTTCACATAGACTTAACGGTGTTCTCCCGAGTGAAGGGTGTTCACATTGTATTGACGGTGATCCCCGAGTGAAGGGTGTTCACATTGTATTAACGGTGATCCCCGAGTGAAGGATGTTCACATTGTATTAACGGTGTTCACCCGACTGAAGGGTATACACATTGTATTAAGTGTGTTCCCCCTTGTGAAGGGTGTTCACACTGTATTGACTGTTCCCACGTGTGAAGGGTGTTCACATTGTATTAACGGTGTTCCCTCGAGTGAGGGTGTTCACATTGTATTAACGGTGTTTAAACCGAGTGAACTGTGTTCACATTGCATAAACGGTGTTCCCTCGAGTGAAGGGTGTTCACATTGTATTAACGGCGTTCACGCGAGTGAAGGGTGTTCACATTGTATTAACGGTGTCCCCTGAGTGAAGGGTGTTCACACTATATTAAAACGGTGTTTCCCCGAGTGAAGGGTGTTCACATTGTATTAACGGTGTCTCCCGTGTGAAGGGTGTTCACACTGTATTAACGGTGTTTCCCCGAGTGAAGGGTGTTCACATTGTATTAACGGTGTCTCCCGTGTGAAGGGTGTTCACACTGTATTAACGGTGTTCCCCCGAGTGAAGGGTGTTCACACTGTATTAACGGTGTTTCCCCCGAATGAATGGTGTTCACAATGTATTAACGGTGTTTCCCCCGAGTGAAGTGTGTTCACGCTGTATTAAGGGTGTTTCCCCGAGTGAAGGGTGTTCACATTGTATTAACGGTGTTTCCCTGAGTGAAGGGTGTTCACACTGTATTAACTGTGTTCCCCCGATTGAAGGGTGTTCACATTGTATTAACGGTGCCCCCAACCCACCCTACGAGTGAAGGGTGTTCACA
>JAAQRG010297660.1:0-14847 GCA_011634625.1 Babylonia areolata
CATTTACATACACACACTGGCTTTCTGTTCATCCATTTACATACACACACTGGCTTTCTCTGTTCATCCATTTACATACACACACTGGCTTTCTCTGTTCATCCATTTACATACACACACTGGCTTTCTCTCTGTCATTCCTTGTGGTATTCATCCATTTTCACACACACAGTCTTTCTGTCATTCCATGTGCTGTTCATCCATTCACAGACACATACTGGTTTTCTCTCTGCCTTTCTTTATGCTGTTCATCTGTTTACATTTACACACTGGCTTTCTCTCTCCCCTTTCTATGTGGTATTCATCCATTTATATACATACTCCAGCTATCTCACTCCCAGACTGACAAAAACAGCCTGATAAAAAAAACAACCAACAACGAAAACTTATTGTTTCTTTTGCTTTGCAGGGCAAACTGAAGTACCGAGAGACCATCACAGAAGGGTTTGAAAACACGCCTGAAGCCTTTGCTTCTCTTTTCAAAGGGGCCAACATTGGAAAAGCTGTGGTGAAAATCTGATCGCAATCTGATCACATTCAAACACTTCTGCCTGGAGGAATGAGGTAGCTCCAGACAGAGGTCAGTTTAAGTTTGAGTAGCTCAAGGAGGCGTCACTGCGTTCGGACAAACCCATATACACTACACCACATCTGCCAGGCAGATGCCTGACCAGCAGCGTAACCCACCACGCTTAGTCAGGCCTTGAGGTCAACAGAGTGTGGTGTGCATTAGAAAATGCCCGGGTCCACGATGATACACTTTAAAGTGCCCTTTTAACTCTCTCCATACGAATGGCGAAAGAGACGACGTTAACAGCGTTTCACCCCAATTACCATCATCAAAATATTGCAAGAGGAAGGCTCTTATACTGAAGAGGTGAATGTTGACAAAGAATACCACAGTTCTGACGACGGAAGCTAAAGGTTGGGTCATTCAGACACCCAGTGGACATCCGATGGGTCTGTGTAGAGGAGAAGAGAGGACTGGCCGTACTGAGTGAGTTAAAACTTGAATCCTTTTTGTTTGTTTCAGAATTACAGCGGTTGATTGATGGGTATCACATGTGAATCTGTTGTCTTTACTAAAAAAGTAAAACCTCAGGTATGATTTGAAACGGTTTCAAGATGAAGGAAGTGGAGTTTCATCTTTGATCACAAGGTTCAGTTGTACACAGGACAGGAATGTCCCTGACACTGCGCTATGTAGGACTGTTTTTATGCAGTCATTTAGAGAGCTATGAAATAGAAAAGCTGGTGGGGGAAGAGGGGAATTACGGTTCCTGGATAGAAACCAGTTTCTGCTATTGTGCTTGCGAGTTTTTTTTGTTTTGTTTTATTTTTGGTTTTTTTTTCCCCCTATGTTTAATGTCTTGTGCACAAACATACGCAGTACACTTTCTTCCACTTCACTCAAAGTCAAGACAGGCAACATGGATCGTTTCTGGATTGCTTTATTTTTTTCTTTTCTTTTCATCCAATGATATGAATAATAAAGCAACAATGAATAAATAAAACGGCTGTCCAAAGTTCTTATGTCTAAAGCGAAAGTGAACAAATAAATGCACAATTCATAAATTTGATGAAACACATACCATGAGTGACATTAACAAAGCAAGAAGTGTCGAAATTCTTTGACTGTAGTTTTTAGGTAACGAATACCACCACTGAACGAGACACTCCGGAGATACTGCATGTCATGATGAAAACCAAAGTTATGTCACGCGCCAATGGGTATCCTGTGTGACACGCCTCTGCATGTCACACACGACACTGCCATGTCACACACCACAGTTCTGGTGAATGGTGCGGCTAAGTACTGACAACAGAACACTGAAGGTACGGTGTGTCAGAGATCAACAAACCAGCAGATGACTTTTTCCAAACCACATCACATCCACCAGAATAATGGTTTGTGACAATGATGTGCTGATAGGTGACACATCACAGTCAGTACTTACAGGTGCAGAAATGTCACATTCGCCAATGAATAGATCTATGGGTATCCAGGGGAAATACTTTTTTGATGGGAGATAACTAACACTCACAGTGGTTATCGATGGGTGGTACACATACAATGAAGGAACAGGTGTGTGGCATGGATCAAAAGTTCAAACCGTGATGAGACATGGGTAAGCACATTCATGGATACAAAATCATGGGTCATCTGATATTACAGTAGTAGCCTGTGACACAGCATAGCGTGGTAAAACCACCCACAAGTCATGACATGTCATGTCGTAATGCACAAGCCTGTACCACGGCACAGTACAGGTAAATGGCACAAGAGGCAATGACACACATTTTTGCCCCAAAATTATTTCACCTTGGTAGCACTGACGAACGTACACACATTTCACTTATGGCAGAGGCATACCACTTCAATGTAACCAATTTCTGAAACCTGCTGCTGAACAGCAAGGCATTGTTTTTACATGACAGCCCATGTGTGAAAAACAAAATCATACAAACAAAAAAAAAAAAAAAAGAAGGAAAAAAAGAAGAAGATAAACTGAAAATATTTGTCCAGATGAGAATTGCTTTCAGCCTAAAAGTCAAGTCAATGATCAGCCTTCATGATAAAAAATATCCAAAGAAATGTGCTGAGATTGCGGTAGATTAGAGTACCGTTGGTTTGTGGGACAGTACAGACACAGGTGAGATTCAGGTCCACTTATTTACAGTGCTACTTGGTCAGATTAAGGCCTCTTTTGTAGTGCTTCCTCATTCGCAAATGTGAGTATGATATGAAAGAGAGTAAACAGTCTGCGAATGTAATGTGGTGTTGCCTATGTGGCTGAGCACTTGCAGTGAAAGGTATGTGAACAAATGTGTTCAAGCCATTTTTCCATTGTGATGATTGCAGTAATAGTTGGCAGGCTTCCTCTTGAGAAATGTCTGATCCAATGTCACTTTTTTTTTTTTTTTTTTTAATTCCAGAAGGACAGCTCTCAATCTCAAACGATTCTCTATTCTGCACATGCTCTTTCCTTGCTGCACATCACGAGGATGTGAGTGTGTGTGTGTGAAGTCTGACCCATATCTATGGTGGAGGGACAAAAATATTATGACACGGAAAGAATGGAAAAAGGAAAAAGATACACATCATTTTTTGGACGCAACATCTACTTCCCGTCAACTCTCATCAAGACGGTATATTTATATATATATAAAAAGAAAAAAAAAAAAGAGTACACAATAATAAAGCAGAAGTGCTGGACAGACCAACCTGACTGTGCTCTTTGGAGATCTGACAGATGTTAAAAGTGTGTGACAATTCACAGGCATTCCAGCATGTGTATGTTGTTTGTTCATACAATGCAGGCCTGTGTTTACATGTACCAGGTTCATGCATGCAACTCCTAGTGTGTGTAGCAAGTCACCTATGACCAAAATCCATGTATACCAAATGTACCTTTCCAAAATGTGTCTTTGTACTTTGTTGCAATCCTGTGCAGACAGGCATGTGCCAGTATGTGTAGACCTTCAGATGCATTACACATTTGTTCCTTCATGTACAACAGCATACCTGTGTGTGTGTGCAATGCAGAGTGTGCATCATGCCAGTAGTGCAGAACACATTCTTCTGGCAAACACGCAGGTGCACTGGGGATCTGTGACTAAACACTCACTGGAAAAAAAACCCCAAAAAACCCATAAAGTTCACAAACAGCAGGTGGTGAAATGGACTCATCATATATGATGCCCAGTTCTGAACACTTTTTCATGGTATGCAATGGCGACTGGGACCACCATTCAATAAATAGGCACATATTCACAAACCCACTTACAAACAATAATACACACACACACACACATACATATATATATATATATAATATATATATATATATAGGCCAGTGTCATGGAAATCTGATAATCAATTACACACAATACATGCAAGGTGTTAAGTCAACATTTCAGAATCAACAGATGAGCAAAACTATCACATGTAGAGATATGAGGGCAAGATGCGAGGGGAAGGGTACAGTGCAGGCAGGGGAAGTCTACAGAATATGGACACATTCTGTTGTATTCCAAGTCTTTCATCAGCTCTCACAGCAAATTAACAAAACATATCTCTTTGATCAACTCTAGCAGCAAAAGTAACAAAATATGTCATGTAACTGAACTCTCAGTAAAAAAAGGTAAGACATCTCACTGAATACTTCGCCCCTAACAGCATTGTAATCTGAAAGCACTGTATGCCATAAAGATCTGAAACGAAACACTGGTGCCAGAAAATTTCTTCAAATTATACAGCAACACAGAACATGAGCCAACAAGAGCTGTAATAACAGTTGCAAATGGTACTTTTTCTCCTGAAACTGTATGACTCCACATTGCCAAATAGCAAATCATTATTATAGTGTCACCTAATGTCACAGACTGAATGCAGCACCAACATTACAAAACTGCTGAACTCACAGGACCAACCCTGTCACTGACAGACCACAGCTGACAATCAGCCAGGCTTTCTGATCAGTGAAAAATCTTGGGAGTTCCCAAGGACTCTTTTACCACAATTCTAGGGGCGTTCCACACTGCCTTCTGATGGTCACTTTAATGCTCCACGTTCTAATCCAATCTGCACTGCTACACATGCAGAGGTATCAACCAAGAGATTCAATGCCGGATGTAACAATGTTGGAACGACTATGAGGTTGCTGAGAGAGAGGAAAAAAAAAAAAAGAAACCAGCTGGGGGGCATGGAGAGAGAGCACATTGAAGTCAACAAACGTTCAGCAGTACCCACCTGGCCTGAGCTAGCCTCTGAAAGATAGGAGAAAGGGATTGTGGCAGTCTTCTCCAGATCTGTGGGAGACGAAGGTGTATGTGCACAGAGTGGACAAATCCTGCGCACGGGCCTGGCTGATGATGAAGTACAGTAAGAAAGGAAGTGCACAGTACTCTTAAACGTAGATCTCTATGTGTCGTATTGCAGCATCATCAAGCTTCAGACTAAGTCTGCTGTTACGAATATACTCAGAAGTTTGTGCTAAGTGACACTCTGCTGTTGCAAGTTATCTGGGAATTTGTCCATAATGAGTCAAGTGACTTAGCTGTTGGCAACAGTGCTAGGGTCTGTTCTGGTGTGTGGTTCCATGGCAACCTAACACTGATACCTCCCAATAAACTGTCAGTGTAAAACACTGTTACTAGAACCAGTCCAGGGTTGGTGCAGGGACAATTCAAGATGAGCAGCTTGGGAATAATGCCATTGATATGGTGAGGACTATGGGACATAACAAGAAAGAAGAAGCAGAAAAGAAATAAAAAAGCTCTACACGTCCATGCGGCATGCAAAAGACAGCGATATGGGAGTAACCAGTATTAAACAGCTATAGGGGCAGTGAATTCATGTTCACAATGTCTAGGGCTGGGCGCTAAAGGCAGGGCCTAATCCTCTCCTTCCTTGATCAAAGTCAGACACCCATTCATATCTACGTGGAGTGGAGAAAATCAGAGTGAAGTGCCTTTCCCAAGGACGCAACACAATGCCAAGCCAGGGTCTTGGACTCTGGCCACTGCTGAACACCACATCACAAGTCTCAAGTCATTTCTCTGCCATGGCGCCCCTTAACAGTAAATACATGCAGTAAGTATTCTGGAAAGAAAAGAAGGGGAGGGGAAGAATCAGAGCTAAAACATTTTGAAAAACGTGTGCCCTGTCACAGAATCAGAATATTTTCATGGGCAACGGAAGCGTCTCACAAAATCTGCATCAAACATTTGAGACATTGAGAAAAAAAAAAAGGGTGTCATTGTTTTTAACTCTTTCACACCGTCAGTACTATCAGAATACCACATACAACAGTGAATACTTATCACCACACACAACACAAACTGCTCATAAATGAACATTCAAATATTCTCTATCCTGATGATCTGCAGGAAGCTTCCAAAAGAAACAACTGATCTGTTCAGACACAGCCTTGAAAGGTTTATGAACTTTAGGAGATTTGGGGAAAAAAAAAAATCTATGCATAAATAATTCTTACATGGTCCTGGTTTGTGAAATAACATGGTGTGGAGTAAACCATGATATGTAGTGATGTACTGAATCAGCCAGTACCACTGCCAAACAGACTGGATGATTTCAAGCCAAGTCCATCCTGGCACTGCCTTCACACATCGGCCTCAGTTGCTGTGCTAGGTCATCATCAGTCACTCCCAAACAATTCCTTTCATGTTCTCAAACCTGTACACATCTGATCCACTGTTTATTTTAAAAACACAATTTCACATAGCCTTTAGACTAAAAAAAAATTTGTTAAACATTAATGACCTCCTCTAAGTTCTCATCTTCAAATATGTTGTGGGGTTGTTTTTTGGGTGTTTTTTTTGTTTATTCTTGTTTTTTTTGTCTGAAGCTTGTCATCAGGTGTTGAGATTGGTTACAGAACTACTTGAAGAATATTTCTCAAGAGTACTTCTGATTCTTAAAAGTCAGTCACTGGTACCATGTATGTTTTAACTCACAGCAGCTAGTGCAACTCGATATCATTATGTGAGGCTGGACAACTGTTTTTGTTCAGCACTACACAGCAACAACTAAGCCTACAGCAATATACCAACAGCAATATGCCTACAGCAATATGCCAACAGCAATATGCCTACCTGCAGCAACACTGTGCTTAACTACATTTTGTTATCCGTCAAGAAACAAAACAAAAAAGGAAGAAAAAAAAACACAAAAAACACCTGCAACTGTGCAAGAGATATGAGTGAAACATTTTAGCCACCCTGAACCTGAATGCCCACACAGCCGGTCTTCACATGTCCAGCAAGGCTAAAGAACTGCAGCAGGTCACGGCCATCTCCTGAATAGGACCTCTTTCAACTGGTTTCACTCAGATGCTGACAGTCTCATAGTCTACATACTGTTTTCAAAGTGGCCACCCATCACTGGAGGGGGAAAAACAAATACATCTCTTGAAGATAATCTAATCAGCGTTACAAAAGACTTTTTTTTGCTCTGTTTTGTATGGGAGAAAAACGGGATCCTGATATCAGATCTAAGGAAGAAATGGTTAGAAGTATTGTACTGTCAGGAAAAAAAAAAAGAGCTGACAATGGGAAGAAGGCAAACAACTGATGATGATACACATTCTGAGAACAGGACCATTCCATGGAACTGAGTTGGGGGGGAGTGGTTTGTGGGGGGGAGATGATGATGATGATAATTCAGGAAAGGGAAGTCCCATGCCACGACAACATCGTACACATCACGCTCAACTTCAAAGGCATGACACAATGGCGGAAACACAACAAGGTCAATCGTAATAATAATGTATATATATATATATATACCAAAAATGACAAACGTGACATAAAAATCCCATCAATCATTAATAAATAAGTGAGCTGGAAACTGTACAGGCAAAGAAGCATGGCACGTGGTTGTTGGACTGAAACCAGTCACACAAGTTACAGTCGGTCAAGTCGCACTCCTCCCCTTTCTCATTCTCCATCATCCCCTTCATAAAAACAGAATTAAAAAACAAAAAACAAAAAAAACAAACCCCACCTCATCAGCTTACCTCTCACCTCTCCATCCCCCACGCATTATTTACAAACTGTCACTCTGAAATACGATGAACTGACATAGCTACCCAGACTGTATCCAAAACAACAGTTTTGTCAAACACATATATAATATATATATATATAATGTATCAATACTGTGCTGCAAGTGTTGCTCAACAACACGGTTCCCTCAACATTTCATTACTTTGAAAGGTTAACACACTGCTGCAAACAGTGCACGTGCACTGGGTGCGAGTGCACAACAAAGACTTCACTGAGTGCAGGGTCTGCTATTTACTGTGTGACTGTAATGAGTGAGCAGACAGTGCCTTGCTGTGTACAGTTTTTTGTAAACATTGTACTCAGTGAAAACTCTAACTACACTACACCACATGACTAAGTGGCAACACTGTATCGTGAGCAATTTACACTGTAGTGTAAGCATTGTACGCTGTGACAACACTGTACTGTAAGCATTGTACACTGTGACAACACTGTACTGTCAGCATTGTACACTGTGACAACACTGTACTGTACGCATTGTACACTGTGACAACACTGTACTGTACGCATTGTACATTGTGACAACACTCCTAAAAAACCCCAAAAAAAACATGGTACGCTGTACTGCAAGCATTTTCCATTGTACTATTCTAAGAGGACGCCGTAAGCATTGTACTCTGTGACGACATTACACTCTTCAGTGTAACTAATTAACTTTGTTTTCTGTGCAAACTCTTTAAATGTAGTGCAAACACTGCATACCGAGACAGCACTACACTACGAGCAATGTCCACATGACTAATCTGTATACTGGGCAACATATACTCTTTGACACAATACATGCTCATTACTGTCAGCACTGTACAGAGTGTGTCCATACTGTACTGTAAGCATGGCATTCTGTGTGCCTGTGTGCATTCTGCATTGAATTTGAAAGCACTTTGTACTACTAGTGTATACTACACTGACTATTCCAGACCATAACTTTTCAGGCTGCAAGGCGCTTTGGATCATAGGCAGCACCTATGGTTCTGCAGGGAAAGCGATCTTGTCTCACCCACAAATATAAGGCGCTTCAGACTGCAAGGTTCGCTAATTTCAAAATTGCAAAAAATAGACAAGAACCCAACACCATAGTCAAAGTCAAACCCCAAAATGTACGGTCACATGATACAGTCAAAAGCAAACATGTATGTGTTCCAACATGGAGAACAGAAAAATGTAATCCAAAGTCACAGGTGTTGACAGCCAGAAAAAGATCTCATTTCAAGTCCAATGCTGCAAGTCCATACAAAAAAAAAAAAAAAAGAAAAAGAAAAAAAGAAGAAGAAAAAATAAGGAACAGCATCCTTGCTGGCGATATGACCAATCATGACCATAAGCTCTCACGGCGTGTGACTTTCTAGTAAGTTCCATCTATCGTTCTGACCCTGACAGGGTTGTCTTACTTTTAAGGAAGGCACACAACTCCTCAGTTGCTTTTTTTTTTTTTTTTTTTACTCCTCTGAAACAAACTCATTTCTTCCCAGCTCAAAGCAACTTTCCAATGACTTTCTGTCCGGTGATAATCATCAGTTTCATTCGGCACAAGAAACCAGGACACACGATACTGTCTGTGTGAGCACTGACATGCATGCTGGACACATTTTCAAACACACGAAAACACTGACAATGATTTCACTTGTTTACTGGTTGTTGTTCCCATGCAGCACCAAAACTGATTTTGCCATGAAGAAAGTGTTCTGTGACCACCCAGTTAAAATTTAATATTAAAAATGCAAATTAAAATTTAAAAAGTGTTGCCTTGTCCTGCAAAAATCATGATACACTGCGCTGACAATACTATACTGTAAGCTGTAATATGTAAGTTCTGTTAAGTGTTATGCATTATGTTTGGAAGAAGAGGTACTTTTTACAAGCATCTACTTTCTTTGAAGTCCTTGTGGCTTAGGTAACAGCTCCAACTGAAACGTTATATTGATGATAATGGCCAACGGTGGCATTTCATTCCATATGTCACACTCCAAATTCATCAAAATGGGTGATGGGACATTCAACAAAATTCCCCCTTCCTCATGTTTCATTTCTCACCAAGTATGAACGATCATATTACTGAAGGTTAGGCGCTACCCAACTCCTGGTTACCCACTACAACCCCCTCCTCCCCTGATACTCTGATGAACACTTGAACGTACAGACGCCTCACACAATGCAGTGCTCACTGTACGACAATGTCTCTGTAAGCTCTACACACTGTAACAACACTGGCAAAGCCACATGCACCATGTGGCGTTCACTGTACTGCAAGCTTTGCAAAAATGAGTGTCAGACAGACAACACACTATGCTGTCTCCTCAACAGTTCATGTATATATATTTATCTAGCATCATCATCATCATCATCACAAATCAGTTATCTACACATCATGAAAGCAAACATTGCACGATGGCAAGTCCAATCCATGCACTGCACACACAGGAACCTGCTCCCAGCATCGCCCTATTTGTGAAAAAACACACACACATACACACACAAAAAAAAACACACACAAAAAAACATGTACACCATCTTTTTCAAACTCCAGACATGTACATCCGTTCCCTTCATCGTCACACTTCTAAACTAAATCACATTCCACACTTTCTCCAACACTGATAGTCACTGCTCGCGATCTGCACCAGCAAAAAGTCATCATCATCAAGTTCAAGGTTACTCTGTGATTCACAAAACATCTGTGGTAATTGGGAGGCAGGGGGGGGAGGTTGGGGGCAGGGGTGGGGGGGGGGGCATGGAAGTGGGTGGGGGAGGGGGCATGGGGAAGAAAGGGGTGCTGCGAAGTGGTACTTGTTATGACTTAGGTGTTTATGGGAGGAATACATTCACATGTGAATGTAGCAGTTGAAAAAAAAAACACAAAAAAACAAAAAAACCCAACCCAACAAGATCTGTCACACACACACACATATTATGAGATTCCAAACTCACAAGAAGAGAGAAACAATCTTGTCGCATTCTTCCCGTCACACCCAGCAATCAGCTTTTAAGTAGGCAGGCTGCAAAGACCATAGTAGTCGTAATGGGGGTGGGGGAAGGGTGCGGGGGAGGCAACATCAGCTCTGTCCCAACTGTACCTGCCCCTCTTCTCTCTCGCCTCATGTTGTGCCAGCAACCCTGGTCTGTCTTCTGCTCCTCAGCCAAGCTCTTTCTCTCTCAGCTGGTCAAACTGCTCTCTGACCATCCTGCTACCTTCCTCAGTTCCTGTCCCCCCCCAACCCCCTCGTCACATCTGGCAATCACTTTCTTCTTTCAGCTGCCTGGTTTATGTCAGCATTGTACACTGTGACATTGTACACTGTGACAACACTGTACTGTAAGCATTGTACACTGCGACAACACTGTACTGTAAGCATTGTGCACTGTGACAACACTGTACTGTCAGCATTGTACACTGTGACATTGTAGACTGTGACAACACTGTACTGTAAGCATTGTACACTGCGACAACACTGTACTGTAAGCATTGTGTGCTGTGACAACACTGTACTGTAAGCATTGTGTGCTGTGACAACACTACTGTCAGCATTGTACACTGTGACACTGTACACTGCGACAACACTGTACTGTAAGCCTTGTGCGCTGTGACAACACTGTACTGTAAGCATTGTACACTGTGACAACACTGTACTGTAAGCATTGTACACTGTGACAACACTGTACTGTCAGCATTGTACACTGTGACAACACTGTACTGTAAGCATTGTGCGCTGTGACAACACTGTACTGTAAGCATTGTACACTGTGACAACACTGTACTGTAAGCATTGTACACTGTGACAACACTGTACTGTAAGCATTGTACACTGTGACAACACTGTACTGTAAGCATTGTGCGCTGTGACAACACTACTGTAAGCATTGTGCGCTGTGACAACACTGTACTGTAAGCATTGTACACTGTGACAACACTGTATGCAAGCATTGTACACTGTGACAACACTGTACTGTAAGCATTGTGCGCTGTGACAACACTGTACTGTAAGCATTGTACACTGTGACAACACTGTACGGTAAGCATTGTACACTGTGACAACACTGTACGGTAAGCATTGTACACTGTGACAACACTGTACTGTCAGCATTGTCCACTGTGACAACACTGTACTATAAGCATTGTACACCGTGACAACACTGTACGGTAAGCATTGTCCACTGTGACAACACTGTACTGTAAGCATTGCACATTTTTTTCACTTCAACCCGAATTTTTTTTCTCTCTCTCTCTTTTTTTTTTTTTTCAAAACCACAGTGGCAGACGACCACACCACAGTGAAACCTGGAAAATATGTTTCAACAAGGTTCACAGAACCAAAACAGGACTGCTCCTCCGTTTTTCAACAGACAAGGGTATGATTTCGCCGTCCATCAAAAACACATGAGCATCCAGCAACGCCTGGCAGAATACTACCGATTCCACACCTGTTCCCCAAACTTGTCTTCAGCAGAAACTTCTTCCAGACAACTGATCAAAGTAAGCGAAGCCAGCAGACTGTGTCATAGTGTATGCTTACAACAAGCTGTTCAGTGAATATATATTACCGGTACGTCAGTAGAGTCCACTTAACACAGGTCTTGACAACACATCCACACGGTTTATGCCAGCAAACTTCACACTGATTTGCAACCCAACATTCTTCTATTTCTTTGTGTAAAAAGTTCATGGGTAATGTCAACAATTTTTACAACTTTATCTAGGTGGGTTGGTGGGTGCTTAAAATGAGTTAATGTTCAAGTCCCTGATGAGTCAAGTATTCTGTTACCAACCTGTTTAATTAACATGCTGATGTCACAATAAGTCGGTCAATCAAAGTGTTGGCAAATCCTTCATTAAACAAAAAGGAAAAAAAAACACACACCAAA
The DNA here is from genome assembly GCA_011634625.1 of Babylonia areolata. Taxonomy (NCBI): domain Eukaryota; kingdom Metazoa; phylum Mollusca; class Gastropoda; order Neogastropoda; family Buccinidae; genus Babylonia; species Babylonia areolata. The sequence continues at coordinate 12,448 of JAAQRG010297660.1, forward strand.
AAACAGTCTCTGTTTAATACTTAAAGGAAAGTCCCTGGCCAGTCTTGACAATGGTCAGTGCCTATGTGACACTACTGACCAATACAGTCTGTCTCGCTCCATTGTCACAATGACAGTTTAACTCACTCCGGATGACAGAATGCTATAGCGGTTTCCACAATTAAAACTTGTTTCCACGTTTTCCTCATGGGGTAGCATAACAATCACAGCTTCACCGGGGGCATTGTGAACGTGTCAAGGGTTGAATGGAAAGTTTCTTCATGAGATTCCGTAACAACACACTCCACAGCGAGCCAGCAAGTTCAGGACCCTACATGACAAGCTAATACGTATCAAAAATGGTGTCACAAGCAATACAAGTGGATTTTTTTTGAGCAAACCAGATCACAACAGCGGCTTTTACCGCTGCTGAAGTGATTGAAATGGTTCAAACTGAAGTTTTTGACATCGATGAGCATGATGAAGACATTGAATAAAGTACCTGCAGTGAAGAAAGCAACCAGCAAGAAGGTACTGACAGTGACTCAGCTTCTGAGAGCAGTGAAAAGGGAGGGGGGTGGGTGTTCACATGCCGTGAGGAGAGGGGTCAGTGGGTCAAGTACAGTGAGTTTCATTCAGTTACTTTAGGTTCTGTATTTTTTGTGATTTTTTTTCCCCTAACCCTAACGAAAGGGTTATCTGTAGGGAAAAGCAAGGAAAAAAAAATTTCATCCAGAGTGAGTTAACTGTACTGGAGAGTTGACTGTACTGGTTCTGACAGAGGCTGGTTCCGACAACAAAGGCCAGGAACTTGATGAGGCGAGCCTCCTGATCTTTTCCACAGTCACACTGGGGTTGTTGTATTTAACATCAAGGCACAGCGCCAACTGAAGCACACCTGCCATTCTGAGACTGGCCCTGAAGAGACCAAGACTGGCGCTTCCTCGTTGCTGCCCCACAGGCCGCAGGGCATGATGGACAGTCAGTAAGTACAGTGCCAACTAGACATGGAACGACGTCTATGCCACTCTGACAGTGGGTATGTTGATTTTAAAGACTGTTTATTTGTTAGTGGTTGTTGGTTTGTTTGTTGCTTTTTTTCTCTCTCTCTCTCTCTCTTTCTTAATGGCATGGCATATTAACGATAACAACAACGAGGAAAATAATCATGTGTAGTATCTAGTTTTGTGTGTGTTCTGATGACAAGTAAACACCGATAAATTACATAACAACACAACAGAATGGGTGGCTGAGTTTGCTTATATTATTCCTTGTTCCTTTTTATTTTATTTTCTAAGTGTTTATTTCATTTGTTTAAATTTGAGGAACTTTGAAAAAGAATGTGAGAGGGGTATGTGAGAGGTACTACTGGATCGAGCAGAATGTGTTCTGCTATTCTTGTGTTCAACAAAAATAACCCGTCCCCCCCCCCCCAACCCTTGTCAATAGACCCTTGCAGGTAATGACAATAAAGTGTCAAAGTGTCTTAATGGCATGTTCAAGTGTCTGATTATAAAAATAAACAACCGAGAAGATTACTGCAAGTGAAAGTAAGCATCAAGAAAGACACAAAGTCCTTACAACGTGTACATGACGCACAAGACATGAGCTTCATTGTGAATGACTTGTGTGTGTCGCTGTGCACACACTGTGACTGTCCGGTCTTGCCAGCTTTCTCCCAGCCACACACCATTCGCTCCAGAGCTGTGACACACTTTCTGACAGCACCGGCTGATTTCTCTGGTTCTCACAGACCTGTGTTAAGCAGACTCCACTGTTTTCTATAGAATGTGACATCAAGTCTATAAATAATAATAATAATGTTGGTTTCTCACTTACCTTTTGAAAGTTTTATAATTTGTACTGCCAAAAGCATCATTTTTGTTCTCAGTCATAAACTTTTTTCCTATGGGAAAAAAAAAAATCTCCATCTTAAACATTAAACAAAAAAAAAGAAAAAAAGAAAAAAAAAGAAGAAATTATATATGTGTAAATTTATCCCCAAACTAACGGCTTCAGTTTACTCCATTGTGGAGCAGCCAAACCAAGCCGTGTGACAGTTACTGGTGCCAGACTGTGGAGATGCCCCTACCTCACCACACATCTGGGAGGCCAGTGGACTAAAGATTGCTGATGGCACAGGTCCCAGCCTATTCCAGCAGGGAGGGAACGTTATACCAGGCCACTGAACCAAATGTAGGTACTGTTTTCCCCAGCCTATACCAGCAGGGAATATTCTGCTAGGCCGCTGAACCAAATGTAGGTACTGTTTCCCCCAGCCTACACCAGCAGGGAACATTCTGCTAGGCCACTGAACCATCACTGTAGGTACTGTTTCCCCCACCCTACACCAGCAGGGAACATTCTGTGAGGCCATAGAACCATCACAGCAGGTACAGTTTCTCCCCCAGCCTACACCAG
>JAAQRG010297672.1:0-14822 GCA_011634625.1 Babylonia areolata
TGCTTACAATTCAATTTGATTCATACCCTTGAAGCTAGTAGTATAGTAGGCCTCCTTCGGTCATGGCTGACCATGGATAGAGTATATCCGACCTAATGTCTAATTGGGCTGTCTGCTTCGACCAAGCAGCGCCGCCTGTGACTGTAGAGACCGATGTGAGAGAGACAGTCTCTGTTGCAGTGGTCACATGTGTAAGCCGATGCTGGTCTGTTGGCTGCCGTCCCTTTTCTGTTAGCTCGCTTTTCTGCTGCAGCAGCTGACAGTTTGTCCTCACCAATCCGTAGCTGATTCTTGAGAGTGCTTCTCCATCTGTTGCGGTCATCTGCAAGGTCCTCCCAGGACTCAGTGTTGATCTCAAGTGCCTTCATGTCACGTTTGCAAACGTCTTTGTATCTCAGCTGTGGGCGGCCGATGCTTCTCTGCCCCGCGGCGAGCTCTCCATAAAGGATGTCTTTTGGGATGCGACCATCTTCCATGCGGCGAACGTGGCCCAGCCAGCGCAGCTATTTGTCACAAATAAATAATGCTGAACCTATTGCTGCATTACCTCTGTAACTGATTTACTGCCACATTACCTCTTTAATATTTAACAAATGATCAAAAACAAAAAAACAACAACAAAAATTCCAATCAACAAAATCACATTTCTCTTCAATCAGCAGCATATAATTATAACTGGTTTGCACTCCTTAGTTCAAGCTAATTCAAAACAAAACCAAGAGCATCCCAAGAGTGATTAAACTGAAATTTTGATAAAACAAAAATAAAAGGAAAGTATGGTTTGCATGGTTTTTTGCCCTGAAATTGTTTTTCATCAGCTGCCGAATGGATCTGAACCTTGAATTTTCTTTTCAGAGTTTTCCTTACTATATGAATGCCTGTACACACTGTAGTTTGAATTCATGCCTATGTCTATATGTGCGTGTGTACGAGATTTTGTTGATGCCGAGGCAGAAAAGTAAGAAAATATTTGATCTGGTTTTCTTTTCTTTTTTTTTTTCAAGGTAAACAAAGAGAATGTGGTAGGCATAAAAAAAAAAGAAAAGAAAAGATGAAAACATGTTTAAAGTGCAATTTCTACAAATATTCAAGGTTGGAACAAAAAAACAAAACCACCTCTTTCAGTAAGTACTGAGTGCCGCTGACATCACTGCATAAAATACAGTTCACCAATACATGTCGTTGTTCATATACTTTCCATTAAGTAACACTGAAGTGCACTGACATGTTAATTCATTCTGCATCAACAGACCCTTTCTTACAGCACAGGAAAGCAGCCGCTGAAGACAAAAGTCTCTGAAGTCCAGCAGAGTGTGTAGAACTATGCAACAATTTTTTTTAAAAAAACATGTCAACCATCTCAACTGGATGGTTCATCAAATACCTATAAATTTAAATCAGTGCACGTCTGTACAAATGTTGCATTCTCACACACGTACATACACACAAAAAAACCACCACTCATGCATGTCCCAAACCATCCCTCCTCAAATGATTAAAAACAAAAAAACACAATAAAGAACAAACACATTCATGGCATGTTGTATATCATTACTTTATCAATATATTATATGAATCAAAATACTCTGTATGGGTGTTCGGTGTCTTATCATATATATTTTTTTAAATTCTTAAAAAAAAAGATTAAAACTTCCCATTCACTGAACATCTGCACAGTGTGAATCATTACATTATTGCAAGCATCCTTTCCCGAAGGTTGATGAAATATATAGATATAAATATGCACTATGTTTAAAATAATTCCTTCCTAATTAAAAACATCTCCTTCCTCACCCCTTTCACTTGTTATCCTAATTCTTAGCTTGCTTCAGGGGTTAAGCTTGATGAGCACTCTGATTGGTCCATAATCTCAGTTCACATGCATGTGCAGCAGCCATTCTGCTGCAGAAGAGAGAAACGAGATGTAAACCCGAGCTGTTGACATTTAAATTAAAAGCATGCATGCATGATTTATTCACAATTTTTTTTTTGTTCCTTTCCGTGACTTTCCTCCCTGGTTCCAGAAGGACTATGTTTCGGGCTCGTACACCTCTGAACTGAGAGTATACATAGACCAAAACTCTTTCTTTCTTCTTGAATCCTGTGACTTTCTTTCTTTCTTCCCCTTTCTTCCTGTCATCAACTATTTCTTTCTCCTCTCTCTTTTTTTTTTTCTTCCTGGTTTGTAGATTCACGCTGTGTTAATGTCTCAAGTTGTACTTCACTGATTTTGAGGAATCTGGGGATATCTTGGACAGACACTTTGTTCCTGTGTACTGCACACTGTCTCTCTCTCTCTCTCTCTATCTCACACACACAAACACAGACACACCACAAAGTAGTGAAAATCAATGGTGACACATAACAAAGAGCAAGACATGATCATCTCCGGATGTTGATACAGGTACAATGAAGAGAAACGCTGCCTGTCATAAAGAACTCTAGGTCAAGATCTCCACTAGCAGTAGCCACCCCCCCCCCCCCAAAAAAAAAAAACACATAAAAATACATACATAAACAAGTGCACCAAGTTAACTAACACGGGATACATTTATATCTGAATCATCTGATCAGTTCAGTTCCTCACTGTAAGGACTCTTTACGACGTTCGGGCACACACACAGATGAACACATCTGACATAAGCCTGCGAAAACTCCCTTCACCCGGCTCGGTCTGTGCGTAAAGTGTTCAGCTCCGTGAGCACGAAAAACGAAGGGTGCCAACCAGCCAAAGCTGCATTGTGTCCCCGTCCCAATGTTTCCACAAAGTCTGCTCCGCGCCATTGCTGAAGTCATGTATGTAAGGCTGAGGGACTGGTTGTAAACCCCCCTCCCAACCCCCTCTCCCCAAGAACCCAAACAGAAAAAATAATGAACAAAAGAAACGTCAGGTGATAGCGCTTTGCATAAGAGGACAAAAAAAGACACCACCAAACACAGCATTGTCAGTCACCTCGTCTTGGCCCCAAGACCCAATCCCATCATCGTCCCTTTGTCCAGACAGTCCTCCCCATTGTTCCGGACAGTTCTTTTTACCACGCTTTCCTGCAACCAGCGTCATTCTGTGTGCCCTGCGAAAATCCTGTCACCATCACTCCCCCCCGAATCCCTGCTGCACGAAAATATAGCGCAAAAAAACGGGCAACTCACACCACCCCTCACCACACACACACACTTCCTATGAACGACACATCCCAACGGTTGACGTTCAGGTTCACAGAACAATCAGCAGCAAGTCTAATTCCTCTTCACACCATCCTTCCCCCCCCTACCCACCCCTCCCCCAAGATCACGTCATCAACAAAATCACCACGCACACCCCCCCACAGTTCACACGCACGCACACGCCAGTGTCCCTGCGGTGTTTGAGCGCTTGGCTGGGTGGTCACAAAAACACGGGGTCCGTGGCGCGCTTGGTTTGACCCGACGTCTGCCGGATGGCTGGGACGGGGCTGGAGATGCCCTCCGACCAGTCCGACTGGGCCGAGTGGGGGGAGGAGCTGGACCACTGACCGGGAGAGTCGGGGGACGGGGTCAGGTAATGGTCGGGCATGAGGGACGTGTGCTGGGGTGGAGAGTCGCTCGACTGACTGTGCTGGGAGGGCGGGGTTGGATACTGCTCCATCGGGTACCCCTGCTGCTGCTGCTGCTGCTGTTGTTGTTGCTGCTGTTGTTGTTGTTGCTGCTGTTGTTGTTGTTGTTGCTGTTGTTGTTGTTGGTGGTGGTGGTGTTGCTGTTGCTGGTGGTGATGGTGGTGGTGGGGGCGTGGTGGTGGTCGGGGGAGCTGCTGTTGCTGCTGGTGCTGGGGGTGGTGGTGGTGGGGGGCAGGAAGGTGGGGGTGGTGCTGGGGGGCAGACATCATCTTCCCGCTGACGGTGTACGCTGGCATGGCCCCTGCGTCCGCTGCCCCGCCCTGGGCGGAGTACAGAAAGTTCATGGCCTGCCCATGCTGCTGCTGTTGCTGTTGCTGCTGCTGCTGTTGCTGCTGCTGCTGTTGCTGCTGTTGGTATTGGTGGTGGACATGCTGCTGATGCTGCGGCTGTTGCTGATGCTGCGGCTGCTGCTGATGCTGCTGCTGCACTGCACGCTGCTGCATTGCCTGGAGGTGGGTGGGGGAGGTGAGCAGTCCCTTGCCCTTGGTGGGGGAGGAGGTGGGGAGGGCCGGAGGACTGCCGCCCACCCCAGGAGCCTTGTTGGAGGGAGGGAGCATGCTGGGCGGAAGAGCCTGCTGGGGGCGGGCAGCGGTGGACATGGCTGTGGCCGGCCACTCCTGCAGGAAGGAGGCCGGGTTGTAGTGGCCGCTCAGCGCCTGGAAGTCCTCCACCATCGCCCCCTGACCCCCTCCCCTCTCGTCCATCCCCACCATCTGCTGCTGCTGTTGCTGCTGCTGCTGCAACATGAGTGCAGCGTTCTCGTAGCGAGGAGGCACGGCAAGCTCGTAGCTCGGCGGCGAGTGCGTCTCCAGAGCGAACCCGGACGTGGAGACCACCACCCCGCCCACCACGCTTGCTTCGCCGGGCCCGGCAACCACCACCCCCTCACCACCACCAACACCTCCGCCCCCAGAATCCTGCACAGCAGTGGCAGGCTTCTTCCGAGACTTCTTCGGCGTGGGGGCGGGCTTCCCAGGGGCTGAGGAGGACGCGGTGGCGGCAGCGTGGGCGTTGTTCTTGGCGGATGGCTTTGCGCGACGCTTGGTCTGCTTGCCCTGCTTGGTCGGGGGCAGGAACGGGGGCAGGGAGCTGGGAGAGGGGCCGTGGCCGTGGCCGGGCATGCACATGGCCCCAGCGGGGGAGCCCAGGTTGTACTCGTCCATGAGCTGGACGATGTCATGGTGCCGTCGCTCCAGGGCCACGTCGCGGGGCAGGCGGTCCATGTGGTCCGTGATGTTGCGGTTGGCGTAGTGGTCCAACAGCAGCTGGCACACCATGCGGCTCCCCTCCTTGGCCGCCAGGAACAGCGGCGTCTCGTCCTGAAACACGCAGCAAGGGTTAAGTGGTTAAGTCAGTTTGTCCACCAACGCAGTGTCCATGATGGTTTGGGTTCCAATCCCTGTCTCGCACTCGCACTTTCTTCCAAGCTGGGCGATTTCACTGCCAATAGTTTGCTGTAAGGGTTCCAAAGTTTGATGCCTATCTGCCAATGCAGTGTCCATGAGGGCCTGGATTCGAACCTCTGTCTTGCACTTTCTTCCACCCCGATATATACATGTACATATATGTAATGGATATATGAAAATGTAATTGATCCAACAGCCAGAAAATGCTATCTATCCCCAAACAGCCAGACAATGTAATTTATACCCAAACGGCCAGATAATGTAATCTATACCCAAACAGCCAGAAAATATCATTCATCCCCAAACAGCCAGATAATGTAATTTATCCCCCAAAGGCCAGATAATGTAATTTATCCCAACCAGACAATGTGATTTATCCCCCCAAAACAGCCACAATATGTAATTCATCTCCAAACAGCCAGATAACTTAATTTATCCCCAAACAGCCAGAAAACATAATCTATCCCCAAACGGCCAGAAAATGAAGTTTATCCCCAAACAGCCAAAAATTGCTATTCATCCCCAAACAGCAGGGAAATGACTGATCACCTTATGGTCCTGGGCGTCCCTGTTGGCGTTGTGTTTCAGCAGGGTGATGACTGCGTCAGCGTTGTTCACCGCAGATGCCCAGTGCAGTGCTGTGCGTCCTGTCCATCAAATCAAAAAAAAAGATAAAATAATGGTGTGATCAATAATAATTACTATGAATAATAATAATGAATATATATATATAGATATATATATATATCTTTTCTTTTTTTTTTACAGCAGATGTGACTCAAGAGTATATGGATCAGTCCACAAACTCTGACACCATCTTAAAACTGAAACTGAAACTAAACCTGAATAAACAACAATAATAATAATAATAATCATAATAGTAATCATAATAATCATTCTACTTCTATGACTACTACTACTTACAATAATAATGATAAACACGAGTAAAGCAAGGCCTTCAAGACTCATGTGTGATACCCACTTAATCCAACAACAGAGACAGAGAAGAAAAAAAAGTAAACAAAAAAACACTGCAAAATAGATCATCTGGTAGACGGGCGCAATAGCCGAGTGGTTAAAGCGTTGGACTGTCAATCTGAGGGTCCCGGGTTTGAATCACGGTGACGGCACCTGGTGGGTAAAGGGTGGAGATTTTTCCGATCTCCCAGGTCAACATCTGTGCAGACCTGCTATAGCCTGAACCCCCTTCGTGTGTATATGCAAGCAGAAGATCAAATACGCACGTTAAAGATCCTGTAATCCATGTCAGCGTTCGGTGGGTTATGGAAACAAGAATATACCCAGCATGCACACCCCCGAAAACAGAGTATGGCTGCCTACAGTCCACTCGTGTGCATACGAGTGAACGCAGAAGAAGAAGAAGAAGAAGGTGTGACCTGGACTTCTGACTACAAAAAAGCAAAATCCTTTATGTTGGGGCCAAAACAAATTCGCCAGCCACAGTGGCAAAGTGGTCACCATCCATCATCACTGAAAAACAGTTCAAACAAAATTTTCAAAATTCTGGGCCACAGAAAAAACAAACAAACAAACAAACAAACAAACAAAAACTGCCATGAAAATCAACGGAGTTTGGCCACATTACCATTATTATCAGTGGCCTCAATGTCGGCCTCAGCGTTGATGAGGTCCTCAACCATGCCCTCAATGGCGAGTCGTGCCGCCAGGATCAAAGGGGTGGTGCCGCAGTGCATGCGGGCGTTGAGGTTCGTGGACCGGTTCCGCAGCAAGATCTACGCAGACAACGCTTCCAAGTTAGTGCTTCTCTTCTCCTCGTTACCATCACTGTTGATTAGAAAACTGAAGCCTGAAAACTATTCCAGTTTAGTATTTCACATCACCATCAATAACTGCTTGCAAAAACTAAGAAAGATCATCTACACAGACAACAATTCCAGTTTACTACTTCCCATTACCATCACTGTAGCTGACAAAAACGAAGCAATATCTACACAGAAAACAATTCCAGTGCACTGCCTCTCATTACCATCACTGTAGCTGACAAAAACGAAGCAATATCTACACAAAAAACAATTTCAGTGCACTGCCTCTCATTACCATCATTGTAGCTAACAAAAACAAACCAGAGGATTCAAAAGAAAAAAAAAAAGACTAACATAACCTGAGCAAGACTGTAAAAATACAAGATACAGGCATACAAAAATGCAAGCGGAAAATTCACACATCCTAGGCATTCTGAGAAATAAAAGGGGGGGTGGTGGGAGCTGATAAAGATAAATTTGTTGTCACAAAAATACATAAGACAAACACAATACACTGCAACACAAATACCAATAAATACAAAATATAAATACAACATAACGCAATAGAAACACAAATACAACACCACACAAATACAATATGATATGATACAATACAATTCAATACAATACAACATGAATACAACAATACAATGGAACACAAACACAACACAACACAACAACAATGGAACAGAAACACAACACAAATACAATGGAACACAAACTACACAAATACAATGGAACACAAACACTACACAAATACAATGGAACACAAACACAACACAAATACAATGGAACACAAACACAACACAATGCAACACAAACACAACACAAATACAATGGAACACAAACATAACACAAATACAATGGAACACAAACACAACACAAACACAATGCAACACAAACACAACACAAATACAAAGGAACACACACACAACACAACACACAATGCAACACAAACAACACAAATACAAAGGAACACACACACAACACACACACACAATGCAACACAAACACACAATGTAACACAAACACAATGCAACACAAACACAACACAAATACAAAGGAACACACACACAACACAACACACAACGCAACACAAACACAACACAAATACAAAGGAACACACACACACAACACAAACACAACACAATTCTCTGTTTACCTGGAAGACCCCCTGGGCGTCAGCAGCGACGGCGGTGTGCAGCGGAGTGCGACCAGTGCTGTCCTGCATGTTGGGGTCAGCCTCTGCGTCCAGCAACACCTTGGCTGCGTCCGCACGGGCGTACCTGGCCGCCAGGTGCAAAGACGTCTCACCTGTCGGCACCACCACACAGGTAAGTTAAAGCTGTAAGTAGTTGTAGTAGTAGTAGTAGTAGTGGTGGACAGTCAAATACAAAGACTAGAAGACTGTCTTTGAAAGATCGGCGAGGGGAGTACAGTGGTTGGTAGTTGTAGTGGTAGATGACAGTTTTTAATATCAAGACTGAAGATCGTGTACGACAGTTTTTAATATCAAGACTCTGAAGATCGTGTACGACAGTTTTTAATATCAAGACTCTGAAGATTGTGTACGACAGTTTTTAATATCAAGACTGAAGATTGTGTACGACAGTTTTTAATATCAAGACTCTGAAGATCGTGTACGACAGTTTTTAATACGACAGTTTTTAATATCAAGACTCTGAAGATCGTGTACGACAGTTTTTAATATCAAGACTCTGAAGATTGTGTACGACAGTTTTTAATATCAAGACTCTGAAGATCGTGTACGACAGTTTTTAATATCAAGACTCTGAAGATTGTTTGTCTATGAGGGATTAGCGGGGGGCGGGGGGGTGGGGAGGAAGGAGGGGGGTTCCAAGGGGGAAGGAAGGGGGGGGGGCTAGGTATCAGCAATGCAGATAAAATGCTGTCAGGTGTAAAGACATCTCACCTGTTACGACAACCGGGTAAGTAGTAGCAACAGTAGTAGTAGTACACATTTAATGTTAAGACTTTGAAAATGTCCCTCTTTGTGGGTAAACACATCACACAAATACAAACAGCAGACACACACACACATACACACAGTTCACCCCCCACCCCCCCCCCCCCCCTTTCCTTACCAGTTCGATCTGTCTGAGCATTTATAGCTGCTCCCTGCATCAGAAGACTGGTGATGATTTCGGCAGAGGTGTTGTCGCTGTCACCCCCTTCCCCTGACCCTGACCCGCTTTCATCGTCACCAAGGTCAAGGCCACCACCGCGGAATGAGGCCAGCATCAGAGGTGTGAATCCATCTGTAGGGAGAAAAAACAACAACATATGGTATGACTATTCTAGCCTTTTTCCCCCACTTGCTGTAGATGAATTTTTATGGTGTTTTTTGTTTTTGTTTTTACTGTTCTTTACTTTATTCCTTTTTTTTTTTGTTGTTTTTTTTTGTTTCTCTTAAGGCACCAAAAAATTTCAAATACATGTAAGTACATATACTGGTAAGACAGTAATTGTTTACTGTTTAATAATCTATGGCTTACACACACACACCACTACACACACAAATCACACATACACACACTCACACCACATATATGTAACATGCACACAAACACACATTCACACCACACACTCACACAAACACACACACACCACAAACACACCCCCACAACCGAACTCACCTGGCCCTCGAACATCCACGTCCTTGACCCCATGAAGGTCGTCCCCTTGGGGCGGGGTCAACACAAGCAGGGAGGGGTCGGCCAGACTGGCCGTCATGTTGGCCGCCTGCAGGTGCTGGGGCGTCCACTGGCGCTGGTCCATGGGACGGTGGTCCAGCGTTCTCTCCAGTGTCTCTGCAGCCTTCTCCAGCTGCCAAGGGCACAGCGGTGGTGGTGTTAGGTATAAAGACACATGGCGGTGGTGTTCGATATAAAGACACATGGTGGTGGTGTTAGGTATAAAGACACATGGTGGTGGTGTGAGATATAAGACACATGGTGGTGTTGTAAGATATAAGACACATGGTGGTGGTGTGAGATATGACACATGGTGTTGTAAGATATAAAGACTCATGGTGTTGTGTTGAGATATAAAGACACATGGTGGTGGTGTAAGATTAAAGACACAGGAATAACATGCAACTCAGGCTGGGGAATTGTCCATGTGAGTTTCCTCTGAAAATCGACTGTGAGGGGGGGAGGGCGGGGGGGTGTTGGCATCGTCCAGAGGCTGGGAGGCCCCCTGGTCCAGCAAACCCCCCCCCCCCCCCCAACCCTCCCAGGCTTAAAACAAAATTAATTACCCCCCCTCCTCCCAACCCTCTCTTCCTTCCTCCCCCTGGACCCGTCAAGAACTGACCCTTTTGCGCTTGGTCTGAGGCTGGTCGTCTTCGTCCTCCTCCTGGCAGTATTCATTGCTAGGGGGCGGGGACGTGTGGTTGTCGTTAGCGTCCATGTTGCCCTTGTAGCTGCAAAAAGAGAGAGAGCAGACGGAACGGTGAACACTCTCTTACACGCACACACTCACAAACAAACTGTCACACGCACGCACGCTTACATGCGCGCGCACTCGCACACACACCAATCGCATTTCTATCGTCCCCACAACTGAGCCACCGTTTTTATGTACACCTCCCATCCTATGGTTGACTCCAGATTCTATATTTTTGTTAGGACTCTGTTGTGTGTGTTTTCTGATATACATATGATGTATGCAAAATTCTGTACTGTTATTCTCGCAATCTGTATGTATCACAGACTTCACCAAACTTTTTTTTCTCCCTCAATGAGGAAAAAGAAAGAAAAAGTTGTTCTGCAATGTCGCACTAATTTGCTGTACACCCTCACCACCAACCACATCACTCCACTTCCTCCTAGCCCCACCTCCCTCCCCCTCTCTCCTTCCCACCTCCCTCCCCCTCTCTCTCCTTCCCCACCTCCCTCATTCCTCACTCCCTCCCTCCCCCTCTCTCTCCCTTCCCCTACCTCCCTCATTCCTCACTCCCTCCCTCCCCCTCTCTCTCCCTCCCCTACCTCCCTCATTCCTCACTCCCTCCCTCCCCCCTCTCTCTTCCCCTACCTCCCTCCCTCCCCCTCTCTCTCCTTCCACACATCCCTCATTCCTCACTCCCTCCCTCGCCCTCTCTCCTACCTCCCTCATTCCTCACTCCCTCCCTCCTCTCTCTTCCCCTACCTCCCTCCCTCCCTCTCTCTCCTTCCACCTCCCTCATTCCTCCCTCCCTCCCCCTCTCTCTCCCTCCCCTACCTCCCTCATTCCTCCCCTCCCTCTCCCTCCCCCTACCTCCCCTCCGCCTCCCCTCTCTCTCCTTCCACACCTCCCTCATTCCTCACTCCCTCCCCCTCTCTCTCCCTCCCCTACCTCCCTCATTCCTCACTCCCTCCCTCCCTCCCCCTCTCTCTCCCTCCCCTACCTCCCTCATTCCTCACTCCCTCCCTCCCCCCCCTCCCTCCACATTCCTCCCTCCCTCCCCCTCTCTCTCCCTCCCCTACCTCCCTCATTCTCACTCCCTCCCACCTCCCCTCTCTCTCCCTCCTTACCTCCCTCATTCCTCCTCCCTCCCTCCCTCTCTCTCTCCTACCTCCCTCATTCCTCCACTCGCCCTCCCCCTCTCTCTCCCTCCCCTACCTCCCTCATTCCTCCTCCCTCCCTCCCCCTCTCTCTCCTTCCCCTACCTCCCTCATTCCTCACTCCCTCCCTCCCCCCTCCTCCTCCCTCCCCCTCTCCCCCCCTCTTTCCTTCCCCACCTCCCTCCTTCCCCACCTCCCTCTCTCCTTCCCCACCTCCCTCCTTCCCCACCTCCCTCCCTCTCTCCTTCCCCTCTCTCTCCTTCCCCACCTCCCTCCCCTTGCCTCCCATCCCCACCCCCACCCGCCCTGACCCCCACCCACCCACACACTCACTTCCTCTCCTCCCCATCAGGTCCCCGACGACTGACGGGCTTTGTGGGCTCCGCCCCCCGCGTGAAGAAGCCCTCGGGGAACCAGGTGATCCCGTGAGCCCGCTTCCGCGAGATCCCCAGGATGACTATCAGGGTCAGGATGATGGCGCTGCCGCACGCCACCATGATGTACAGCAGGTTGCTCTCGGAACCGTCGCCGTCGCCGCCGTCTGGTGTGTCGGGTTCTCCTTCAGCTGTGGGAAGAAGTGGGAGCACTTGTTTAGTTTAAAAAAAAAAAAAAAAAAAAATCAAATTCAATTCAGTTCAATTCATTTCAAACACACTTTATTAATCCACATGGAAATCAACATGTGCAGTCACAGGCTCGTTGTAAACGCCAACATACAAAATGAACACGCACACTGTAAAAAAAAAAAAAAAAAAAGACTTTAAAACAAGTCAAAAGACAACAGACAAAAACAAACGGCACACCCACACACACGCGCGCCTAGTAGGACAATTAGGTATTGGGCAACGTGTACATATAAAGAACAGGAAGCGAGAGAATCTGAGCGTGCTGGTTCGAATCACGGTTCAGCCGCCGATATTTTCTCCCCCTCCACTAGGCCCTGAGTGGTGGTCTGGATGCCAGTCATTCGGATGAGACGATAAACTGAGGTCCCGTGTGCAGCATGCACTTAGCGCACGTAAAAGAACCCACGGCAACAAAAGGGTTGTTCCTGGCAAAATTCTGTAGAAAAATCCGCATCGATAGGAAAAAAAACAAAACTGCATGCGGGTAAAAAATACAAAAAAATGGGTGGCGCTGTAGTGTAGCGACGCGCTCTCCCTGGGGAGAGCAGCCCGAATTTCACACAGAGAAATCTGTTGTGATAAAAATACAAATACAAATGAACACGACAAAACGAACGATGTAAAGATCACTCCACTGTTGCTCTTACTTCCGACAAGGTGGACGGGAAGAGGCAGGGCCTCCTTTCCATCCTCTCTCAAAATGGCGGCGACAAATTCGGCAATGTGCTCCGTGCTGTCGAAACACTCTTTCTGGTCCTGGGGAGCAGCCTGGTTGTACTTGATACATCCCCGCTTGTCGATGATCAGGTACACCTTGATCCTGCACACAGCGCAACAGGGGGACACGCCCATACACATGACCAGACAGTTGTTCTGGGAGTGAGCATTTTCCATCACTGAAAAACTGAAATCTGAGAGTAAGGATATTTCATCACTGAAAAACTGATTTCCTGGAAATCTGGGAGTAAGGATATTTCATCACTGAAAAACTGATTTCCTGGAAATCTGGGAGTAATTATTTTTCATCACTGAAAAACTGAAATCTGAGAGTAAGGATATTTAATCACTGAAAAACTGATTTCCTGGAAATCTGGGAGAAAGGATATTTTATCACTGAAAAACTGATTTCCCTGCAAATATGGGAGTAAAGATTTTTCATCACTGAAAAACTGATTTCCTGGAAATCTGGGAGTAAGGATATTTAATCACTGAAAAACTGATTTCCTGGAAATCTGGGAGTAAGGATATTTAATCACTGAAAAACTGATTTCCTGGAAATCTGGGAGTAAGGATATTTCGTCACTAAAAAACTGATTCCCCTGCAAATATGGGAGAAAGGAGATTTAATCACTGAAAAACTGATTCCCCTGCAAATATGGGAGTAAGGATTTTTCATCACTGAAAAACTGATTCCCCTGCAAATATGGGAGTAAGGATTTTTCATCACTGAAAAAACTGATTCCCCTGCAAATATGCGAGTAAGGATTTTTCATCACTAAAAAACTGATTCCCCTGCAAATATGGGAGTAAGGATTTTTCATCACTGAAAAAACTGATTCCCCTGCAAATATGGGAGAAAGGAGATTTAATCACTGAAAAACTGATTCCCCTGCAAATATGGGAGTAAGGATTTTTCATCACTGAAAAAACTGATTCCCCTGCAAATATGCGAGTAAGGATTTTTCATCACTAAAAAAACTGATTCCCCTGCAAATATGGGAGTAAGGATTTTTCATCACTGAAAAAACTGATTCCCCTGCAAATATGGGAGTAAGGATTTTTCATCACTGAAAAAACTGATTCCCCTGGAAATCTGAGTGGGCTATAAAAAAGAAATGTGTGACACAATGTTTGTGACTGAACGTTCTACACTGCCTCATTGTCGCAGAGTGTGTGCGAAAAGTACTCCCTCCTATGAGGATGCTATGACAGATGATAAGGCATCACAGGTGTCAGAGATGAAGAGGAGCAAAACGTTGAAAAGTTCCAGGTAATGTCAACATAATGATAATCACCAAAAACCGTTTTTCATTCTTGAAACAAGACAAATCACAGTGTCAAAATAAAAAACTGAAAAAACACTCAGAAAACCCCCCCAAAAAAAACCTTCACCAGAAGAAGCTGAGAGCATGTATCATCAAACTTACTTGCACGTGAAGAATTTTCTCTTCAAATTTTTATTTCACAAACACATTCAATAAAGCATATCAGAGAAAAACGAAACATCAGAACATCATGAACTTCCCTTTTAGACTCACAATTCATCCACTTTTATACTCTCTTACCAAGAAAACAAAACAAAACAAAAAACAAAAAAAACCAACAACAACACAAACAAATGGTACCACAACATTTATCTACCCTAAAAACCCGTCTCCAACAGACAATGCGGCAATCCATAAGGCTGGAGGCACCCCCATTCTGGAGAATACTTTGGTGATGATTACGGAAAAGAAACAGGAGATGTCATGAAAATGAATAAAATGCTGATATGAATGATGATATAAAAGTTGATAGAAATGTTGAAAGAAGTGATGTATAGGTCAATGTTGAAAGAAATGTTGATACAAATGATGCACAGTCAATGTTGGTAGAAATGATGTACAATCACTGTTGATAGAAATGATATAATGTCAAACATTGACAGAAATTTTGATAGAATACGGTCAAACACTGACAGAAATGTTGACAGAATACGGTTGATAGAATACAGTCAAACACTGACAGAAATGTTGACAGAATACGGTTGATAGAATACTGTCAAACACTGACAGAAATGTTGACAGAA
>JAAQRG010297681.1:0-14821 GCA_011634625.1 Babylonia areolata
GGGCATCAGAGGGTGATGGTGCCAGGGACTGAGGGCGCACACTCCAAGCAAAGTTAAGTCTGAGGCCCGTTCTGAGGCAGGCGTTCTGTCACCAGTCTTTTCTCTCTTCTGACAATGTGCACCACTGAAGTCGAGCACTTGATGAATGTAGCAGCCAAAATTTCAATGCATCAAGAAAGAGTTGCAATATATTGAATCAAAAATTGTTTTAAAAAATAGCCAAAACATAGAGAGAAAGAAGTCTCTACATTTCTCCGTTTCTGAGATATAGCCGTTAGAAGTAAAGATGACATTCCATGATTAACTGGAGAAATTTTGGTTTTCCGCATGTTTAGTTATTAACAAACTGTGTCTGTTATATTTCTTGAGTACTCTGCATTTACAAGAAAAACAAACAAAAAAAACCCAACCAAACAAACAAACAAAAAACAACAACTTTACACAAAGTGTCCATTTTTACAGCGTTTCAAACAGAGAAAACAAAATTCAAATTTTACATTCATACCCTTGACTACATGTACCACCAATAGAACCTGGCAGGCAGCCCCAGGCAGAGTACTACAAAACAACAAGACTGGCTATTGTCTACATTTGAAATAATACTGATGACAAATAATCATATAATGTATTTTTTAAAATCCATGTAAAATATGCCTTTTAAAACAAAGTCTAAAAAGTAGTCTTTTTAATGCAAACAAAAACAACTCCCTCCACAACCCTTCTTTTATCACTTCCAAATTATACACATATCATTTAACCTGTTTTAAATGCTGAAATGAGACCAGTGTGGCATGAACCTTACTGCTTTTTTTTTTTTTACATCCTGACCTGCATGCTAAGTTTATCACAGGGCAATGACAGCCTTCATTGAGAAGCATACCTGTCGGCAGCAGTCAAGGGGTTAACGATGTTAAGATAGGTTTTATTGGCATCTACCAGGCCTGTCAGGCCAACGCTCAGCCTATATCACAATTGACAAAGGCTTACAGCTGGGCAACAGCAAAGTGAGAGCTGTCATGATCAATGATTTCCCCATTGCAATTGGAAGTCATTTACAGTTTTGAATTTTCTGAAGGACTATGAATCTCAAACTAGGATGCAAGATTGCACTGGCTCTTAGTGTGCAGTCTTGGGGAATAGTTGGCCTTTGGGAACCATCCAGACGCCAACTGTCCTAAAACTCTCTTGGCCGAGAAAGTGGGGGTGCAACTTGGGCAAGACACTCTCCACCATAATCAAATTCCAGCCCAGATAGTCAAGACAGCAGTTGCTTCCTCTGATGTTCTGGTGGTCATAGGCGGACACGACTATCACACATTGGTATCTACCACTTTATCTGTTTGGGCTTCTCTGCCAAAGGTGGCTGCTGAGAAAATGAAGACATTTCTCTACCACACACACACACACATACAGGGAAAGGGTTAATACACAGACTTCCTTGATGAACACATGCTAGTCAGTCAAAACACACCTTTATTCTTCATGTTCTGCAATGTATAGTTTTGAATGCCTTTTTGTGCTGTTTTGAATAACTTTTCGTCCAAACGAAATTATTGGAGTGAAATTCGGGCTGCTCTCTCCAGGGAGAATGCATCACCACAATGCAGCGTACCCTTTAGCTTTTTTTCTTCTTTTTCCGTGACTATGAGAAAAGAATACGAAATTAAAATTTCTAACGATCAAAACCACCTTCTTCCATCATCCCAGAACAGGCCTCACAATTATCACCAGCATTACACTGCGCCAACTATCAGCAAGTCAAGTGTGTTGTAGGCAAGGGCGAATGAAAAAAAACCCCCCAAAAAACAAAAACAAACAAAAAACCCCATTAAAGTGAATGAGGCGCTACGAATGAAACACAGCTTGGCATTCTGCTTGCTAGCCACAGACAGGAAAAATGGAATGAGAACGTTCATCATGAACTGAACGATTGGACAAACCTTTCCTATTACCTTTCGGCTGTATCGCATGTACGGCATCAACGGCTTGTCTGGCGGCTTTGGCGGCTTGCCCACTCGCTCCGTCTGCAACAAAAAACACAGACACACATGTCATACTTTCTTCAATCAGACATTTAGTTACAGTCCAGCAAAAAAAAAAGAAAAGACACAGACACACATGTCACACCTTCTTCAATCAGTCATGCTTAGTTACAGCCCAGCAAAAAAAGACACAGACACACATGTCACACCTTCAATCACACATTTAGCTACAGCCCAGTAAAAAAACGACACAGACACACACGTCACACCTTTAATCAGTTATGCTTAGTTACAGCCCAACAACAAAGGCACACACACACATGTCACACCTTCTTCAATCAGTCATGCTTAGTTACAGCCCAGCAAAAAAAGACACAGACACACATGTCACACCTTCTTCAATCAGTCATGCTTAGTTACAGCCCAGCAAAAAAAGACACAGACACACATGTCACACCTTCTTCAATCAGTCATGCTTCGTTACAGCCCAGTAAAAAAACCGACACAGACACACACGTCACACCTTTAATCAGTTATGCTTAGTTACAGCCCAACAACAAAGACACAGACACACATGTCACACCTTCTCCAATCAGTCATGCTTAGTTACAGCCCAGCAAAAAAAAAACAAAAAAAAAACAAAAAAACACAGACACACATGTCACACCACCTTCAATCAGTCATGCTTAGTTGCAGCCCAGCAACAAAGACACAGACACACGTCACACCATCTTCAATCAGTCATATTTAGTCACAGCACAGCTGTCAGCAAAGGTTATCTCAGGTAACTGTGTTTTGTTGTTTCTTTAAACATGCACAACTCATGGGCGTAAGCTGACTCGTTTTTAAGTTTTTGGCTGGAGTCACCAAACTGAGGGGTCGCTTAATACCAAAACAAAGTAAAAATAAAGGTAAAAAAAAAAAAAAAAAAAAATCACCAAAATGCCAATAAGGAAATACTCCTGAAAATACTCCCACCCATGATACCTAATTCTGTGCTGATGACAAGCCTGCTCTCTTCAGTGGAAGAGTTCTACCGCTTTGTCATGACATGGTGAAGAATCAAATGGCCCTTTTCTACTGACTCAAATCAATGTTGTGTCAGCCTGTGTATGTGTATCTTCTGATGCAGATTAATCCCACAAATTCAGGTTGGTTGTCTATACATTTGAAGTAAATGATCATTCACAATTAATAAATTTTGCTGGATTTTCTAAACCCTAAAAAAAAAAAAAAAAAAAAAAAATCAAATGGCCAGTCCTGACACTGATCTAGTTTAGCTCTGCAGTGTATGTGCAGAGTCTTTTCTGTGCTGCTTTCTGTTTTTTTCTGTGTACTTGATATGTTATTGACATCTATCTCATTCTATGTAAATAATTATCTGATTAAAATCTTAAGTCCCTTGCACTCCCTCCATCCCCCTTTGCATTTTTTGAATACATTTATTTATGTTTTGAGTGTGTGTGTGTGTGTGTGTGAATGAATAAATTCTGCTTATTGTTTGTGAATGGAAGTTAGTGTGTGTGTGTGTGTGTGTGTGTGTGTGTGTGTGTGTGTGTGTGTGTGTGTGTGTTCATTAGCTGCAAACACAGAGATGGCAATGTTCCTCATCAAACTGGAAAATTTCACATATATGATAATAAATATAGAGAGAAAAAAAGAAAAGAAAAAAAAACTGCAAAAATCACAATCCTAAAAGAGAACCAAGACAAAAATAATATCAGTATCATTAATAATACAACTGATAATAATAAAATTATATAAAAAATAGTATCATCATCATCATCATCATCAGAGCAGCAGCGATAACAACTTCTTCTTCTTCTTCTGCATTCGTGGGCTGCAACTCCCACGTTCACTCGTATATATACACGAGTGGGCTTTTACGTGTATGACCGTTTTAGATAACAACAACAAGAAAGGGAATACTGAAAAGTCAGGAGCAACCAAAAAAAGTAGAAATGTCTAGCATACAATTAGCACAAAGGAGGGGAGATTGTATACTGTATATTGTATACTGAGCTGGAAGGTATCCCATCCCCAGTGGGGACACACACACACACACACAATGAGACACTGGGTCAAGCTGGGGGGTGCAGAAAGCGGGACACACAATACTGTCACGTCCGAACTGTTTTACTAAACAGCTAAAGCAAACACTGGCTTCAAGTGCAAACATCTGGGACTCACCTTGATACAGTTACGTCAACAACAACAAAAAACAAAACAGGAACAACATCATTCAGAACTAAACAGGTTCAAAACTTTCTGTGCACCTGCCCCCCCTCAATGTTGAGAAAAAATATACATCCCCTTCCCCTCCCGCAACATCTTCTCCCCCCCCCACCCCCCCAAAGCTCACACTTCCCCAAAGCAAACAAATCCTCCTCCTCATCAAACATGCTAATCTGGTCAACACCATCAATAAAAAGCAAGACTGTCAGGCTCAAACACTGCTAAAAAGCATGAAATTAACACTAAGTAACAGTTCTGCTATAAACGTACAGAGCTCAAACATTGCCATAAAACTAAAACTTAAAAAGTCATGAAACTTACATGTTAATAAAGCATAAAACTTAATGTCACTGTAAAAGCAAGAAACTTTTCAATGCTAAAACAGTAAAAAGGCATAAAAACTACACATCTCTAACACTAGTAATGCTAAAAAGACATAAAAATTAACCACAGCCAAAAGCTAAAACTAGTAAAAGCTAATGACATGCAAACACTGGTTATGCAGACAGAAGGCAATGCACACACACACATGGTTACACTGTGTGATTAATAAAGCATAAGTTAAAACAACCAGCCACACAAACAGATAATACAAAGTACACACAAATACAAACTCACAGAACTGTACTATAAAATTTTATGCCCAAAAGTGTAAGAATAAATCAGCTGAGAAGTCATACATTATTACAAACCTGCGTAACTTGTGTTTAAAACAAACAGGTGGAGAAAATCAAATCCAATATTGCTGAAACTTGTTCCAATGTGTCTTGTGTCTTCTGATTTTCTTTTCTCTCTCTCTCACAGACCATTCATGGGTTCTCACAGAACATTCAGCATCTCTCATGGACTATTTCTGATTTCTCAAGGACCGTTCACTACTTCTCACACTATTCACTGTTTCCTCGGTGTTCCCAAATGGGGACCCTTACATGTTACCCATACAGATCACTACTGAAAGATGTAAAAAGATCATGAAAATCCCAAGGTTTTCATTTATTTCAAAGGACAAATTATCAAAGTGTAGTCGTAACACCAACAAAGCTTAGGTGACCTTGAACACCTTCTGCCTCTCAAAACATGCAATGTGTTGAAAAACACTTAGGAGAAAAGAAAAGAGAAAAGCCACAATACTGTTTCACACACAAGAAAAGAAAACCCAAAAACACCTATGCTGTGACAGCACTTCAACCCGGCCACTGATCATGCATGCAATGACCCTTTTTTTTTTCAAATTTTCTTTTCTTTTACTTATTTTATTTCATTTTTCTGACACACATACAAAAACGCATAAAGAAAGCAATCCTAATCAACTACTTCTTCAAGCAAAACACACCAAGGGGGAAGAAGAAGAAAACAAAAAAACAACAACCAACCCCTCTAACTCCCCTCTTTTTGACTAACACCCTTCCATCGCCCAACCTTCCATTGCCCAACCTTCCACCCAGTGACCCGTAAACTAGTACTAAACATACACATGCACCCCTGCCCTCCCAGTCCTCCCCACACCCAAAGCAAACAAAAGAAAAGAAAAATATCTTTCCCATCACCACATCCAATGCTTTGCCATCACCATAATAACTAACCACTTGACTGCACACACTTTTTGAGGTCAGCTGTATTTCATATGCCGAGGGAAAAAAGCTGTAGCAATACTATGTACACTAAAATCACTACAACTTCTCTATTTGTGGGAAGTTACATATGAAATTACAAAAGATTGATGCATTTTATAAATAAGGTCTGTTCTTGCTAAAAAATAAAACGTAAGGATCTAGCTATGATTTGTTGAGTAGTTATCAAAAAAATAATATATTTATGATATTCTGTAAATATTTCCACAAAGAAAATCAAATGCACTGAACAAAGAAACAAACAAAAAAGGAGCAGTAAGCTCTTCATCAGATTTATCTTCCTCAGTCTCTTCTTTATCACTGTCCACATCAATCATAATTTCCTCAAGCAAACTGCGCGATGACAAATGTTCAAAAGGATTGCAAGTCCAAGACTGCCATGGCGTCGCCATTTTGAGGGAGAGTCTTCTGGAGACTGTTTTAATTTCTTGGGGGATAAAAAATAATAATAATAATATTTTTTCAAAAAGACAATTCCTCAAGACTGTATGGCTCAGTGAGTTGGAGAAAGGAAATAGATCAGTCAGTGGTACTCCTTTTTCTAAAACAGGCACACACATTTGATGGAATACCTCCTTTAATTTAACAGATTGGTGCATCACAGAAGACTCTTGACAGCTCCGTTAATTCACAACAGATGTGCAACCATTACCACGTGAGTGAGAATATCTAAACTTATCAAAATAAATATGGTTTGTTGTTAGAAAATTATACAAAAAAAAATAAAATAAAATAAACACTTTAAAAAGGTAGAAAAGTCACATCCTCATCTAAGTAACTGGTCATTTTAACATAAAAACAGAAAATTATACAAAAAAATAAAATAAAATAAACACTTTAAAAAGGTAGAAAAGTCACATCCTCATTTACATAACTGGTCATTTTAGCATAAAAACACAGAACTGTCTTATAATTTAACACACTAACAGTAAAAAATCCTGTCAATATTTTTTTATATAAAAAGATTGACAGATAAATAAACAGATGTGGAACTACCATAAGTTTTAGAAAAAAAAAAAAATGCAGTGCATAAGAACACCATTATGACCATACAATGCATTCTATTTGGACTGATTGTGTACAAGTATAAATAATGATTCAATTTGAAGGGTCTCATCCTTCAAGTGAAACAGGGCTTGCAGGAAACACTTTCAGTTTCACTTGTTGGATGATACAGAGAGAGACAGAGACAGAGACAGAGACAGAAAGACAGAGTGAGAGAAAGATGAGACACAGAAGAATGAGAGACTTACTACAGTTACTGAAGAGTGATATAATACTATATAGTACTGCATGAGTGCGCGCGCACACACACACATACATACAAACATGTGCACACGCATACACAGACACACACACACAGTGTCACAAACACACACACAAACATCACAAAAAAAGGCAATAAAAAGAAATGTAAACTGCATGGCCATGCACACATACACTCTCTTAAACACACACGCACATATGTGCACACACACCCTCACACACACACACGACACAGACACTCACAACCACCAGTATGTTTGACGGGACATTAAATAGAATTCCTCCTCCACCAACTCATACACCCACACACACAAAAAAAAGAAACAGTATAAAAAGAAATCTAAAACAAGAAAGAAAGAAAGAAAAGCAAAACACACAAAAAAGTACAGCAGTAGTTATTATGATCAAGAAAAACACCCCCACACATGCACACTCATCTTACCACAGCAGCTGTTTTCTACAGTGAACAGAGAAGTGAACAATATGCAGAATTGTAGCCAGCAAAACACAAAATCACCACAACACACTGTCACATCACATCAATCACACAATCATCACAGATAGTCACATCAACCATACGCACAAAAGTCTTTGACTATCACAATACTATATAGCTGTATTAATAATAAGCATACGCTTTTGCGAGAAAAAAAAAAAGAAAAAGACTGACTCAAGAACAGATTAAAGTGAACTATTAGTCAAGAGGCTTCTACAGCAAAATTATCTCTAAGCCACACAGATTAACCAAAATTCAGTTGGTGTACGATTATTTAAAAAGAATAAAACAAAAACAAAAAATGGCAGCAGCATAACTGATCAAACAATACCATCTACAACACACCCAACACTCGCATGCTCACAACACACAGAGAGAACACTTGCAAGTTTCTTTGAACTGACAAGACTCATGCGACAAATCATGGGCCATGTCTTTGTAAATTGTGTACATACTTCTTTCCAATAATTAAAAAACAACAACAAATAAACAAAAAAAAAAACATGATATACTGAAAGAGTTCTAATCAGGCCACAATTGAACTGTCCTTTAGTCGAGTCAAATTAGCTTGAGCCAGTCATATGTTTAGATACCTGTCTATATCATGTTCAGCTCACTTTTAAGTTATAACTCAGTCAGTTGCTAGAGCCATCCCTGGCCTAAATGTTGTGTTCATCTTTCACAGTCAGAGCAGTATTTCAAAAAAAGGTTTAAAGTTATGTGTGAACAAGGCACGTTTCTGTGTATCGAGTCGAGTGTTGGCCCAGAGGTAACACATCCACCTTGGAAGCGTGAGAATCAGTCTAATTGGAAATTACCTAATCAGTCTAGCTGGAAATTCTAAAACTGTATGACTTGCTCCTTCTTCATTGCTTTGACTACAAGTACAACACAAACGCTGTGAATACATTCCTTTTATATAAATGTTCACAACTTATTTGAGAAAGCAGAAGATGATAGATCGGGTATCTAATCAGTCTGACTGGAAATTCTTAAATTGTATAACTTTCTCCTGTTCCATACCTTTGACTAGAACACAAATCAGAATGCAACAAATAATGAAGTTCATCACAAGCAGCATAACGATACTGAGACAGAACACACTGTACAGTACAAGCTATGTGCCTAAACTTATCCAAAGACATGAAAACCTTAACATGATGATCAGTTTCCCTAAATATCAAGCAACACGTTCTGGGATCAAAGAATATCATGTTCCTTACAGAATGAAGCAGCACACGTAGTACCACACAATGGCAGGATTTAAACAACAAACATTACTGTGTATTTCAAAAACATGGCAAGCTTCCAAGACTCTCCAATGTATTTTGTTCTTGTACAGAACATTCTTGGCCAAGAGTTGTGTTAAAATTTATTCCTCCACAGTGCTAAAGCTACTATCTTTTTTTTCCCCCCATTCTATAAGACGCTACATGAATGATACAGCAATAAATAAAAGAACTGAATCCTAAGAATATGAAATAAAGCACTTAGCAACCTTTAAACTATTATTAAAAAAAAAAGAAAAAAAAAGTAAAAAGTAAAAAAAGAGATGGTTGTAGGGTGTACTGATAATTTTGATGTGGGGGAGATTTCATCCATGTCAATCATGCCACAATATTCATGAACTGTGTACAAATTACAATATTTATATAAAATAAGGTTTTAAAACAATAAAATAAAATAAAAACTATTGTAACTAACCCAAACTGATTAAAAGCGATCTTACCAAAACAGAAAGTTCACAAACTCATTTATTGTTAAAATGTCAACCCAAGATCATGAACAAGGTGGTTACCACATTCAATGGCCGAAAAAAGAGGAACATTTACATTGGCACAACATTCATTAACTATTAAAGAGACTTCTGAATAACAAATTTCTGATTAAATCATATTTCCTATCATCAATATTAAGACTGAAATTTTAGAAAGCTTTTTTTTTCTTACCTGGCCAGATCCCTTGCCAACCTGCAGCAAGAAAAAACAACAACTTATTTTAATCAAATTAAAATAATCTAATAACAAAAATTAAAAAAAAAAAAAAATCACAGAATATGTCAAAACTTAAAGACTTAGTTAATGTTAATCTTCCATAATGCCAACAGATTCTCTTCTGTCTTCCTTTCAGCTTCACTAGTTTCAGACAGCAATTCAGTTGTTTCTGAACATTTTCATTTTTTCAGTTTCATACAGTTTTCACCAGTTCTTTCATATATTTATTCAAATGTGTGCGACAGTGTGCAGGATGAATGTGCAACAGGATTTGTGCAATGCACGTGTCTTTCGATGTATTCATACCGATAATTACTTTGTGATAATAAAGTTATTCTATCTCATCTTAATGAATCTGCAATACATGCAATGTGAGCCTTGGTGCATTTCAATGTTTACAATAAGGATTAATTACATTTTATTTAAGTGATCATATGCAACAGTTTTTATAATAATGTCTTATCTGCTATGGATTCTTTTTACATCAGTCATACTAATTTTTTTGCGTCAACTGATTGTCTATGCTTGTCTTGCCGCACCTGATGTAATTTCTCTTAAATGAGATCATAAAGTCATTCTTATCTTATGTTCAATATTTTTTTCAATGAACAGGAATGACACTAACACCTCTCAAATACATCTGTTTGAACATTCTCAACCCTGAAATTAGACATAAATCTCAAATAAGTAGCATCCATGTACAGTAACACTATAAATAAAAATAAAATAAAATTAAAAAAAAACAGAAAATAAAGTGTAATAAAAATGAAACACACACTCACACAAACATGCTCACTAACACATACATACACTTTATTTGTAATTTTGGTGCATATCTGTTATGCACGTGTGGGTGTATATGTGAATGTGTGTCTTCATGTTTTACATCTATTTGCTTCTTTATCATCATTGTTATCTTATTTATGTATTTATTTATTATTGTTATTAATTTTTATTATTATTATTATTATTATTATTATTATTATTATTATTACTACTACCTTTTTATTCACTTTTCTTTTTTTTTCTTTTTTTTACACATTATAATTATTATTTATTTATTTATTTGTGTAAACTTATCTATTATTTATTCACCTTTTTTTTCTTTTTTTTTCCCCCTCAAGGCCTGACTAAGCGCGTTGGGTTACGCTGCTGGTCAGGCATCTGCTTGGCAGATGTGGTGTAGCGTATATGGATTTGTCCAAACGCAGTGACGCGTCCTTGAACTACTGAAACTGAAACTATGGGGTCGGGGTGGGTTTGGGGGGGGCGGGGGGGTAATAACATGTTGAATGGGTAAGTAAGTAAGTAAATTAAGTAAGTAAGTAAGTAAGTAAGTTGGATTTTGTGCTGGTTGTGGAGACAGACCATTAAACAAACCCCGTGAGTTTACCTTTGTACTGATTCTGAGACAGATGTATAAGTATGCACATGAGATAGACATAACATGTAGAAGGTGAGTTGATGTTAGTTATGAGGAAGGTGTAAACAGAAACCCCATGAGTTAAACTATGTATCGGTTATGAAGTCGATAAATAAAGTAGCTGCGAAAGGAATACGTAAAAAAAAAAATCCGATGTTTGGATCGGTTGCTATGAGGAAGACGTTACCTTGTTGCTAATCATGAAGGAGATGTGTGATAATAGTCGCCCAGGCACTAATGTCTTCGTTTCGCAAGGTAAGGATGAAAGGTCAAAAACTGGAGAGAGAGAGAAAAAGAAAACTGTGCAAAGGCCAGGACTGAGGCTTTAAGTTCAGCACTGAGTGTCCTATAAACCAGGAGCAGCCTCCTCTGTGTATACCGCAAGACAATCGATTGCGTTCAAGCAGCTCGAACATCCCCTGTTAGTTTATAGACCTCGGTTGGCAGCAGCATGTGGCTTCCTCCTCCGTCCTCTCTCTACCAGTAATGTGAGTCACCGCTCCTTGACTGGCTTAACCCTTTCACTGCCAAACTCGCATTTATGCAGCAGCTAGGTAGAGGACCCATGTCACTGAAGGGTGACCAGATCATGGGTCTGTTATCCATCACCCTACTGCTATCTATGTTCGGTAGTAACACAGACCTTATTTTCTACACATCACAGGAGGATCCCCAGCTATTCTTAGACACACATATTTTCTGTGTTTATAACACAAGGGAATTTTGCACTCTAAATTGACTGGCGGTGAAAGGGTTAATCCCCTCTTGCAAAATCTGTTTCCAGTAAACACGTTCTCGGAGAAGTTTGAAGTTTTCGATTTGTTTTCATCAAAGAAGCGGAGGCATCCGCGTTCGAAAGTGGAGAACCAGTGTGTGGGTTGAGGACTGACATCAGGAATTTGGACATGCTCCAGGTCGCTGCCTCGGTGTTTAGAATAGCTTTCCCATGATGTGTATGAAGCAAAACAGATGGGCCAGTTCAGCGTCTTCTCGCTTGTTTGGAGTTGGTAATCCAAGCCTTGCTGAACACGATGCCCTGGTTAACCAGTTCGTGTTCTGCCAGACGCGCTTGTCCACTTTTATCATGATGAATTCAACCATCATAATTCTGGCACTGATTTCAGCTTGGGGGAAACAGTTTATCGGAGATGATGGAACCCAAGTATTTGAAGGTGTCAACAAATTTGTTAATGGAGACGTCGATGGAGGTGGATACATTTTGACATTATGACCCATTAACTCACTCAGTACGGCCAGTCCTCTCTTCTCCTCTACACAGATCCCTCGGATGTCCAGTGGTTGTCTGAATGACCCAACCTTTAGCTTCCGTCGTCAGAATTGTGGTATTCTTTGTCAACATTCACCTCTTCAGTATAAGAGCCTTCCGCTTGCAATATTTTGATGATGGTTATTGGGGTGAAACGCCGTTCGTATGGAGAGAGTTAACCTTGTCGTCTCAGCGCTGATCAAGCCAACGTGGCTGCAGGCTTTTGGTAAATCCGTCCTTCCAGCTTATTTTTTTTTTTTTTTTTTTTTTTTTTTTTTGCGTATATAGATCCAGTACTGCCTCATTAGTCTTTTGCGCGCAGATGAGCTTGTCGTTTTATCTTCTTGCAGACATACCAAAAGCATAGGACAAGAAGTAGCGAGGTGAAGAAGCCAAAATAATATGAGAGCCAGGGCATAACCTTGCTTTGCCCCACTCGCAACAACGATAAAACATTTAATTAACACTCCTTCATCGAAACAAACCATGGCATGTAGTTTGCTGTTAACTCTCTCCATACGAACGGCGAAAGAGACGACGTTAACAGCGTTTCACCCCAATTACCATCATCAAAATATTGCAAGAGAAAGGCTCTTATACTGAAGACGTGAATGTTGACAAAGAATACAATTCTGACGACAGAAGCTAAAGGTTGGGTCAGTCAGACACCCGCTGGACATCCGAGGGGTCTGTGTAGAGGAGAAAAGAGGACAGGCCGTACTGAGTGAGTTAAAGGAGACGATCAAACTCAGCAGTTTTGGAGGCCACGACATTTCTCGGTGTTGTTAACTTGAACAGACCACTCCTGTCGAGGACAGGACGCTTCAATCAGTCTACACACGTCAAGTACCGAGATTTCTTTTGCTCGTGGTATTTCTGACAGAAGTATTAGTATCAGTAGCTCAAGGAGGCGTCACTGCGTTCGGTCAAATCCATATACGCTACACCACATCTGCCAAGCAGATGCCTGACCAGCAGCGTAACCCAACGTGCTTAGTCAGGCCTTCAGAAAACAAAACAAAACAACAACAACAAAAAACAAAAAACAAAACAATAGAAATAAATAAAGCAAAATAAATAAAGTAAAAATAACAAAACAAAACAAAACAAGAAAACAACCCCCAGAAAAGTAAATAAATAAATAAAATTAAATAAAAACAAAAAACAAAAATAAAGATAAATAACAATAACCATAAAAAGTAAATAAATAAATAAAATATATATAAATATATAAATAAGAATAAATAATTAAAAAAACACACACATAAAAACACATAAAAATACTACTGCTACTAATAATAATACTTAAAAAGCGCAAAATCTTGATTAAGCCAAATCTAAATAAGCAAATAAATGTAAAACATGCAGACACACGTTCACACATACACGCACACACACATGCATAGCAGATAAATTATGCAACAAACATGCAGTTTCACGGATACAGAAAACCATGTCAACTCTGGATCTTTCTGATACGAAGCCGACTCGTAGCCCTAGTTTGCTTCCTAGACTCGGGCAAAGAGCTGACCAACGACACTGAAAAGAGAGATGACAAAACGTTGTGAATCTCTCTTTTCTTGAGCGACGTTAGTATTTTGGTATCCCAGATTTCTTGAGGTGTTGCATCTTGTCTCCATAGTGATGTTACTATTTTGGTATCCCACATTTCTTTAGGTGTTGCATCTTGTCTCCATAGCGATGTAACTATTTTGGTATCCCAGATTTCTTGAGGTGTTGCATCTTGTCTCCATAGCGATGTTACTGTTTTGGTATCCCACATTTCTTTAGGTGTTGCATCTTGTCTCCATAACGATGTTACTTTTTGCTATCCCACATTTCTTTAGATGTTGCATCTTGTCTCCATAGCGATGTTACTGTTTTGGTATCCCACATTTCTTGAGGTGTTGCATCTTGTCTCCATAGTGATGTTACTATTTTGGTAAATAACATTTCTTGAGGTGTTGCATCTTGTCTCCATAGCGATGTAACTATTTTGGTATCCCACATTTCTTGAGGTGTTGCATCTTGTCTCCATAGCGATGTAACTACTTTGGTATCCCACAATTCTTGAGGTGTTGCAGGTATCACACATTATTTTTGTAGGTGTTGCATTTTCTCTCCATAGCGATGTTACTATTTTGGTATCCAACATTTCTTGAGGTGTTGCATCTTGTCTTCATAGCGATGTTACTATTTTGGTATCCAACATTTCTTGAGGTGTTGCATCTTGTCTCCATAGCGATGTAACTATTTTGGTATCCCACATTTCTTGAGGTGTTGCATCTTGTCTCCATAGCGATGTTACTATTTTGGTATCCCACAATTCTTGAGGTGTTGCAGGTATCACACATTATTTTTGTAGGTGTTGCATTTTCTCTCCATAGCGATGTTACTATTTTGGTATCCAACATTTCTTGAGGTGTTGCATCTTGTCTTCATAGCGATGTTACTATTTTGGTATCCAACATTTCTTGAGGTGTTGCATCTTGTCTCCATAGCGATGTAACTATTTTGGTATCCCACA
>JAAQRG010297687.1:0-7500 GCA_011634625.1 Babylonia areolata
GAAGGAAGGAAGGAAGGGAGGAAGGGAGGGAGGGTTGGTGAGGTGTGTATATGAAAAGCAAGGTTTTCCACTTTTAATACAAAGTGCTTATGCCCTTATATCAATGGCCTTTTTCTCCTTTTACTTATTCATCCGGATTGATTTTTTTTTTTTGACTGGCTTTATGTTTTCAGATTTAACCATTCACAGCTGTAAACATTTCTCACAATTATACTCTCGTTTGTCAGGTTGCCCATAGCTTAAAAAGCAGAAATGACAAGCACGTGGATAAGAATATGAGTGTTTTCAATTAAAAAAAAATCAGTTAAAGATATTCAGATTGCACACATAGTTGTTTTTTTTTCACTTTCTTTTTTTTCTTTTCCTAACAACCCATTTCAGGACATACAAACATAAACACAGACACAAACATCACTTGGCAGGAAAATAAATTGGCAAAAATGACCCGCCTCTTAGGAGCAATCCAGCAAAATGTAAAAAAAAAAAAAAAAAAAAAAGCATTGAAAATAACCTAAACGAACCCAAATGCTACCTACTTTCTTCAACCATCAACTCCAGTGACAGTCTTTTGTACATATAGATCTTTCCACAGACCTGAACACATCTTACTGCTGAATAATGCACCAACTTTTATTTTACTCTATCCCTCACTGACAAGTAAATACGCTGGAATCCCCACAGCATGATAGTATAGTACAGTACAGTACAGTACAGTATAGTATAGTAGAGTATAGTAGAGTATTGTGTTGTATTGAGTTGCATTGTATCGGACTGGACTGTATTGAATTGTTTTTTGTAGACCGGATTGAGTTGATACAATACAATACAGGATGATACAATTCAGTGTGCGGTACAATACAATAAACACAATACAATATAATAAACTATATGCTACAGAGAGTGCAGAAAACAAACTTAGCAGTGAGAGACAGGCCAGCCTGGTTAATGTCTGCCGCGTTACGGATATAGTCAAGCCGTGTCTTCCGGTTTTTAATTTATTTGTTCCGCTCTTGTCAATACTCAAGTGGACTGAAGAGAGACTTCGGGCTCAAGATGGTTTATTTATGTATATAGGCCAAGGTGTCTTATGAAAGAGTATGAGAACATAACGTTGTGGAACCACCATATTGCATCGTATGTGAAAATATAACACCAAAGATCAACTACACTAGCCTGCTCTACGAAACACAATGCAGAAAAACAAAATCAACATTCTTATGACGCACTGGTTTTCTCGAAGTTGACCGCTTTATCTTAATACAGAGAAAGGTATGGAACAATTTCAGAAGAGGCTCTGGTCATTAGTAGTTTCAATTCAAACATACTTTGTTATCTATACTGATACTTTTTGACACGCATCAAACATACTTTGTTATCTATACTGATACTTGTTGACACGCATCAAACATACTTTGTTATCTATACTGATACTTGTTGACACGCATCAAACATACTTTGTTATCTATACTGATACTTTTTGACACGCATCAAACATACTTTGTTATCTATACTGATACTTTTTGACACGCATCAAACATACTTTGTTATCTATACTGATACTTGTTGACACGCATCAAACATACTTTGTTATCTATACTGATACTTGTTGACACGCATCAAACATACTTTGTTATCTATACTGATACTTGTTGACACGCATAGCCTTTTTGGGACAGTCTCTGTGCATCAATGACCCGTATATTGGAGTCCCCAATCAGTATAGCAAATGCATTGTTGTTAATCTGTGTGTTACAGAATTTCCCTGGAAGAGTGTTTGTTGGTGGTGGTTGGGCTGGTGGTAGTGTGTTTTGATTTTGGGTCTACTTGGTATTTTTGGTTTGGTTGGTGGATGCATCCTCAGACCACTGTCTTCCCTCAACACTGAGAAACTGTTAGCTGTGGTGATGCTGTAATGAAGGGAAGTGTCTTGAATGTGGGCTGGAATTGGGGCTGGGTTTGTCTGGCTGGTTTCTGTGGGTGGTTGGTGTGCATCTGTGGGGGATGTAGGTGTGATGTGGGCAGTGGGTTGTGTGTTTTCCTTCACAATTTCATTTTCAGTGTTTTTCTGCATTGTCTGAGAGGGCTTCGAGTGTGGTTTGACCTGTTGAGCTGTGGCTTCAATGTGGAGTGTCTGGGTGTCTGTGTTAGTGGTTGGTTTTGGTTTCATCTTTTTGATGGTTTCTTGCATTGTCCCTATTTGTGTTTTGAGTGACCGGTTTTCCTTCATTAATTGTGCATTTTGTTTTTCAACATTAGCTAAACGTGTTTCTAAAGATTCAATTTGTTGTTTCAGTTCTTCATGTTTGTTATAACTGGGCGAAGTTCGTTTTTCGGAGATGTTTTTATGTCTTCGCTGATGCATAAGACCTGGCTCTGGAAGTTGGTTTGGGTGTTTGAAAGTTCCTGAAGTTCCAGCTGCAGTTGCGTCAGTCTGTTTAACACTGATGGAGTGACACAGGCGGTTGGTGTGGTACGAGTGCGGGTTGGGCCACTAACGGGGGAAGACACTGTGACTTGGCGACGCTGCTTCCTTCTCCTGTTAGTGGGACTGCCTCTGTGGGGCAGTTTGACGGCTGTGCTGTCACTGGGTGTGTCTTCCGCGTGTGGTGGCTCCGCTGTGGGGGCATCATCACACAAGTGCATCGGCACCGATAACAATGATTCACGCCACGGACCTTCGGGCGATGTCACCATGTTTTTCAGTATTGTCTCTAAGATTGGAAATTCTTTATCTGCCCACTCTGGACATCCTCTGCCCTGTATCAGCATCGTTCCATTGTTTGTATTGCTCTTCAGGTACAGTGTGAGTGTGTTGTCCTTTTGTTTGTTGAAAAAGGCACGTAGTGTTATTTTTTTATGTTATCTGGAAGAGACTGGAATGGCCGCGTCGTATCTTCTGCAGTGGGTTTCTCAGGTTTATCTAGCAGTTTGTCGTTCTGATCAAAGTATTTTTCAGTGATTATGATGTTTTTGTCTATGTTCCCTAAGCACTGGAATCTGTGCACTAAGAGGTCTGACCATGCCAAAATTTCTACCAATGAGCAAGAATAAGTCCTCTGAATAAAGTCTGATGTGGCGGTCATTTCAACTTGTCGAGATTCACTGGAGGAGGTGGCCTCTTCTGGACCTTGGTCCTCACTCAGTTCCATTGTCTTTTGGTGAAGTGGTGCTATATACACATGGGATGGGGAGGTTTAACTGAGCCTTTGGCATCGCTAGGCACACTCACACAAACACACAATAACCCATTGTGAACTCAGGACTGCCTGTCTGCCGAGGCTCAGACAGACACACTACATGTTGAGCTCAACTCTCTCAGGAAGTGTCTGTTGGCGGCTGATCCGCACTGTCTGTTGTCCTAGTTACCGACTGGAGTGTCTGTTGGAGGCTGATCCGCACTGTCTGTTGTCCTAGTTACCGACTGGAGTGTCTGTTGGAGGCTGATCCGCACT
Source organism: Babylonia areolata (assembly GCA_011634625.1). Taxonomy (NCBI): domain Eukaryota; kingdom Metazoa; phylum Mollusca; class Gastropoda; order Neogastropoda; family Buccinidae; genus Babylonia; species Babylonia areolata. The sequence goes on from JAAQRG010297687.1 coordinate 3,453, forward strand.
GTCTGTTGTCCTAGTTACCGACTGGAGTGTCTGTTGGAGGCTGATCCGCACTGTCTGTTGTCCTAGTTACCGAGAGCACTGGAGTGTCTGTTGGAGGCTGATCCGCACTGTCTGTTGTCCTAGTTACCGAGAGCACTGGAGTGTCTGTTGGAGGCTGATCCGCACTGTCTGTTGTCCTAGTTACCTGGAGTGTCTGTTGGAGGCTGATCCGCACTGTCTGTTGTCCTATTTACCGAGAGCACTGGAGCGTCACACGTAGCACAGCGTGGAGTGCGGCAAAAGAATTTAACTTAGATATTTGCTTTTTTACTTTCTTTCTTTCTTATATTTTTTTTAAATCGGAAAATCTGGCATACTACTGAATAGAATCGGGTGGACCTTCACACACAGCTTGACTAGATCAACACACACGTTTAGATCCTTCTTAAAATGCTAAAATCACTGAATTACACCTCAAAATCCGTCGGAATGGCGGAGCTCCTGGAAACACGTCCTTACCCGTCCACGGCCGGAAGAGAGAGAGAGAGAGAGAGAGAGAGAGAGAGAGAGAGAGAGAGAGAGAGAGAGAGAATTTTACAGACCTACTACAGAGAAAAGAAACATTTAGTTGGTGATTTGGGATAGGTATCAATGTATGTAAACTACTAAATACAAATTAATTAGAACTGGTTGAAAATAAGTGGAATGAACGAAGATTTACCACCACGCGAAAAATGATGTAGAAGATAGTGCATGACATAAACAATGACGACAAAGCAAACAAGAAAGCACTGCTATTCTGTGTGAAAATGGACAAAGGCAGAGACAGACAGACAGACAGGTAGACACATACACGCATACACACGCAGAGACACACTTAAACACACATCCGCATACCCGTACACCTAAACACAAACATTATCTCCCTCACTTTCTCTCTCTCCCTCTCTTTCTCTCTCTCTCACACACACACACCTACACACACACACACACACATACACACCTACACACACACGCGCGCGCGCGCAAACACACAAACACACACAATCACACTATCAATCACAATCACACTATCACTCTCAAACACACACGCACGCGCGCGCGCGTGTACACAGACAGACAGACAGACAGTTAGACAGAGAGACAGACGCACACACATTATCACACACACACACACGCACACACACACACACACACACATAGATACTGACCCCCGAGCACAACGAGACAGATCAGCGCTAAACACAGGGACGCCATGAGGACACGCATGAATGCCATCTTCCTCTTGACGTCCTCGCTACACCAGTGCTCTGCCTTCTCCTTCTCCGTACAGTCGCACGGCACTCTTTTAAACATGCACTTGCTGAATCTGGTCAGAAAAAATGGGAAACAAACAAACAAATAAACAAACAAACAAACGCGGAGGACGGTCAAACCTTTGTATTTCTTTTTATCACAAGAGATTTATCTGTGTGAAATTCGGGCTGCTCTCCCCAGGGAGAGCGCGTCGCTACACTACAGCGCCACCCAATTTTTTATATTATTTTTTCCTGCGTGCAGTTTTATTTGTTTTTCCTATCGAAGTGGATTTTTCTAAAGAATTTTGCCAGGAACAAACCCTTCTGTTGCCATGGGTTCTTTTACGTGCGCTAATCGCATGCTGCACACGGGACCTCGGTTTATCGTCTCATCCGAATGACTAGCGTCCAGACCACCACTCAAGGTCTAGTGGAGGGGGAGAAAATATCTGTGGCTGAGCCGTGATTCGAACCAGCGCGCTCAGATTCTCTCGCTTCCTAGGCGGACGCGTTACCTCTAGGCCATCACTCCACATGTATACAGACACACAAATACTGAGAGAGAGAGAGAGAGAGAGAGAGAGAGAGAGAGAGAGAGAGAGAGAGAGAGAGAGAGAGAGAGAGAGAACAACTCAGAACTCAAAACGTTTATATTTAAGGATTAAGATTTTAGGCATAGCCTATTCTTAAGTAGAGTTAACGAAGATTGGCTCTCTGTCTGTCTGCTGCGGTTGCTTCAGAGGTTACAGCTGAGAGAGAGAAAGAGAGAGGGGGGAGGGGAGGGAGAGAGAGAGACAGAGACAGAGAGACAGAGGGAAGGAGGGAAAGAGAGAGAGAGAGAGGTAAGAGTAGGTAAATATTAAGCTAATTAACTAACTCACTAACTAACTATATATCATCATCATCATCATACCACCACCATAACCAAGAACAACGGCGCCACCACCACCACCACCACCACCACCATCACCACAACCACCACCACCGCCACTACCAATCACCATCGTGATTGTCACCCATATCATCGTAACCACCACCACCACCACCACCACCACCGATACCGACAGCAGAAGCGATGACAGACACCCAAAATCCACGTTTCTGGACACTGACTTGGGTTCCATGGTGCTGAAGATGAGCCAGAGAAGGGCGATGATGGTGGGCCGGATGAAAAGGCGGACCAGGGTCTCACACGTTTTGCTGTTACCGGCAGAGAAACAGCAGCAGCAGCAGCAGGAGGAGGAGGGGCAACCAGCACCGTGTTGTCTGCGACTCCTGTCCCACTCGTCACAGCTCATCTGGCACGTGTCGAACAGCAGTCGCCATGATGTATCTGAAAAGTGTCAGCTTTAGGTCCACTTTCCACCAGATGAGATAGCGTGCGGACTTGCCCACTACCACTCATTACACGCCTTGGAGAAAAGAAAAATGGGCATCTTGAAAAGAAAACAAATCAAACAAACAAACAAACACAGCAAAACAACAGAAAAGCGACAACAAAAACAACAAGCAAAACAAACAAACAAAAAAACAACAACAAAAACCAAAAAAACAACAACAAAAAAACCAACAAAACAACAACAACACACACACAAAAACAAAAAACCAAAAAAAACCCACACGACATCAAGCTAACAAAACCTATCAGTATTGCATATTCGTACAGCACGAATGAAGAATGAATTACACGCCATCACCAGCACCACCACCACCATCACCACCATCATCACCACCACAGCCATCACCACCCGGTACCAACAATAATTAAAAAAAAAGCAATTACAAGAACAAGAAAACTCAGGAAATAAACAAATAAACAACTTCTATATGCTTGCATTTGCATGTATATATGTAAGTATGTATGAATGTATGTATGGTATTCAACTGTGTCCTACTTTGACCATCAGAACAGTAGAGGACGCAACTGCTGTCCCGACTATCTGGGCTGGAATTTGATTACATTGGAGAGTGTCCTGCCCAAGGTACATCCGCACTCTCTCGGCAAAGAGGGTTTTAGGACAGTTGGCGTTGGGGTGGTTCCCAAAGGCCAGCTACTAACAATGACAGCAAAACAACGACTGCTAACTACGACGACGACTGCTTACTACTACTACTACGACATCGACGAGACTACTACTACTACTACTACGACAACGACCATGATGAGACTTCCACTACCTCGACTACTACGACGACGACTTCTACGACTACTACTACTACTACTACCGCTAACAATAACAGCAACAACAACGACTGCTAACTACGACGACGACTGCTACTACTACAACAACGACGAGACTACTACTACTACTACTACTACTACTACAACGACCATGACGAAATTACCACTACTGCCACTACTACTACGACGACGATGACGATTACTACTACTACCTCTACGACGACGATGGCGACTACTATTACTGTTACTGCTACTACTACGACGACGATGGCGACTACTACAACGACGACGACGAGACTACTACCACCACCACCACCACTACTACTACTACTTCGACGACGGCGGCAACAACAGCTCTTACTACTAGCAGTACTTACCCAACAGGATGATGACAACGGGAGGCACGACGAGGAAGGCCAGAGTGTAGACAAGGCGGTAGTCCCCACAGGGACAGCTGAAGACGTTCTCCCCCCACAGGTGGTCCGACACCGCCAGCACGATGAACATGAACATGGTGCCAGAACTGCCAGAAAACACTGCCCCGATGCTGCTGAAAATCCCCATCCCTTTCTGCGATGTTTTGGGTGTG
>JAAQRG010297687.1:12500-14858 GCA_011634625.1 Babylonia areolata
TCCATTCAAAGGACAACCACCGACACTTCACTGCCTATCTTCCTGCTAGCTGCCTGGTTCTTTCCTGGTCTCGTCTGATCTGACTGGGGATGGTTTCCTCATGAAAATCTGCGCCTGCATGCTACGGTTCGAGACGCGGTCCGGGGCCATCGTCTTGTTATTTTAACTTTCGCTGTCCACTGCCTTCAGTTGCCAGACAACCACAGTGATGTTGCCCTCACCCACTGTCTCCCAGCTGGTTCATTAGTCAGCAAGGTAGACAGGTTTTTGTCTACTGTCGCGTGAAGCCCAACAACTGGCATTTTGAGTCCAAATGGACAAAAATTTATCGCAGCAACCATCTCAACTATCAACTTGTCACACACACACACACACACACACACACACACACAGAATTAAATGAATAATAATAATAATAATAATAATAATAATAATAATAAAACGGTTATGCACGTAAAATGTTACATGTGTGTCTGAGTGTGTATGTGTGCGTGCCTGTACTCTGATTGAATGACACAGGAAACGAATGATGAGCGCCCATTGGCAGCCGTCAGTCGGCTCTACCCATGTTGGCAGCCTGTTGTGCAAGTGACCCCGTATTTGTAAAGCGCTTAGAGCTTGGTCTCCGACCGAGGATAGGCGCTATAAAATTATAAGTATCCATATCAATCAATCAATCGATCAATAGAGTAACAGAGAGAGCAAGCGAGAGAGATAGGGAGAAAGGTAGAGAGAGTGAGAGAGTGAGAGAGAGATGGATAGTGTGTGTGTGCGTGAGAGAGAAAGAGAGACAGAGAGACTGAGAGAAAGAGAGAGAGAGAGAGAGAGAGAGACGTGCGGACATGATCTGTCTGTCAGAGAATGTTTCGATAAAATCTATGTCGCCTTCTGTATCTTTTCTACTGCAAATGTAACATTCAATACTATCGCTCTCTCTCTCTCTGTGTCCCTCTCTTCCTCTCCCCCTTTCTCCCCCACCTCGCACCGTCTCTCTCCCTCCATCCTCTTCGTCCCACCATCCCAACTCCGTTCCTATCTCATCACAGTGAACTTTCCGCAGTCCGCCTTTGCTGGCGCAGTGTCGGATAACACTGAATGAAATCAAACGCCTTGTTCTGCAGGCCAAGCACAAAATCTTCCTCTTTCATGTAATTGTGAGGAGTGGTGGCGTAGTGGATATAACAAAACAATTGAGGGTCCAAACTTCGTCTCAGCAGAGCAAAGTCTTATCTTGTTGCACACTTTATGGTAAAACACTTGCAACACACTAACGTTATTTCTGGTTCCATTATGCAAAGGGAAGATGAGTTAGTATAAAAAGTACCTTTGAATAATTGTGATATATGGCTGATTTGTTTCATTTTCATTATCATGCGTGTATGCGCGCAAATCTATAATGATAAAACCAGTCAGCCATATAATCAGTCAAAGGCAGTTTTCAACATATGAGTTTTGAGGGTGGTTTTGACGCTAGAAATGGACTGGAAGTGTCTCACACTAATTGGCAAGGAGTTCCATTTGGTTGGGCGGTGAATAGAAAGGAACTTTAACCGAAGGGCTTTGTCTTGACACAGAAAACACGACTGTCTGATGAAACCGCGAGGAGATCAGAACGATAGTCAGGTGAACTCGGAGCCAGAGAAAGCGTTGAAGCAATGCGTGGAGAGTTTACATTCAACCCTGAACTGTATCGACAGCCAGTGAAGTTGTTCCAGTTGAAGACGAGTATGGTCACTCATAGGGCGATTCACTGCAAACCAGGCAGCTGAGTTTAGGCATTTGTGAAGTTTGTAAATCATGTACTGTTGTGAACCAGCAAGCAGAGAATTACATTACTCCAACAGCGTGAAGACAAACGCACAGATGACTTTTTGTCGTGTCAATAGACAGGCGGTGAGAAATGGAAGCAATGCGGGGAGTTTTGTGTGTGCTGACTTACAGACACTGGAAACACGCTTCACACGTCGTTCGAGAGAGTGATACCAGGAACGTTTTGCGTGATCTGTAAACGGAATGTCCGTCTGACTGGCGGCTGATGATGACGACAGAAGCACTGTGGAGAACGAAAATAGCATCGTGGAACACACACACACACACACACACACACATACATACATACACACGCACGCAGACACACAGGCCGTCACACATACACACGCACACACTCATACACACACACACACACAGACCGCCACACACACACACGCACACTCATAAACACACACACACACATGCACACACAAACACATACACACACACACAACAAGGAAACAAAAAGTCGATGGGACATAACTCCATCTTTTTCGAACATTTCCAGTCCATCCAGAGGTGGTTCTTTCCCATGGTTGAGAGAGAGAG
>JAAQRG010297688.1:0-14766 GCA_011634625.1 Babylonia areolata
TACATATCTATATATATATATATATATATATATATATATATATATATACGAGGGTCATTCAATAAATAAGGTGAATTTTTCGGTATAAGGACTTCTAATACAGATAGAAGCTTACTTTTTCTTAATTTTTTTTTGTTTTTTGTTTTACTTCTTTTTCACATGGATTTAATTTGTTTTGCAGATTAAAAAAAACTTTTAGAGTTTTGGCGATTAACAAAGATGGCCGACCAAGAAGCATGCTCCAGGATTGAACAGCGGTCAGTTATCAAGTTTTTGGTTGCTGAAGGGTGCAAACCAGTTGAAATTCATAGGAGAATGTCAAATGTGTATGGTGCCACATGTTTCAGCCGAAAAAATGTCTACAAGTGGGCTTAATTGTTTAAAGAAGGACGGAGCAGTGTTGAGGATGAAGACAGGCCTGGAAGGCCTACAGAAGTGAGGTCTCCTGAGGTGATCGAATCAGTCAATGACCTCATTCAGTCTGACAGAAGGGTGACAGTGGATAACACTGTGAACTGCTGAGGCAGGTCAAGAAAGACATAAAGAACAAACGCAGGGGTCATCAGTCAGAAGGAGTCATCTTGCATCATGACAACGCAAGGCCTCACACAGCAGCCCGAACGGTGCAGACCATCAACGAGCTGGGCTGGGAACTGCTCCCTCATCCCCCTTACAGCCCAGACCTTGCCCCTTCAGACTTTCACCTGTTTGGTCCCTTGAAAGCGTTCACGAGAGGCACGAAGTTTGAAAGTGACGATGAAGTCAAAGTGTTGTGAGCGACTGGCTGAGACATCAGTCCAAAGATTTTTACGCTGAGGGAATACGGAAGCTTGTGCACAGATGGGAAAAGTGTGTGACAGTGCTGGGAGACTACGTTTAAAAAAAAAGAAAAAAGTAAGCTTCTATCTGTATTAGAAGTCCTTATACCGAAAAATTCACCTTATTTATTGAATGACCCTCGTATATGCTGACAGAAAAAGAAACAAGTGAACAGATACAACTGGACATATACATGGACATAATAGCCAGTTCAGGAAAACAAAAGTTTCATTAAAAAAAAAAGATATATATGTATATTTCGATATATTGTCTCAATTTTTATTTGACACTTCTAAGGCCCCACATTTCATTTCTTCCGGACACCGTGATTTGCATTTTCAAGCATGCTTTGTTCATATGGTGCAGGTGAAACACTGAAATGTCGATTATCAAAATATTTCTCTGTGTGTGTGTGTGTGTGTGTGTGTGTGTGTGTGAAGTCTGAAAAAGGGAATTGCAGCCGATTCTCAGGCGGTGAAAGATGTCTTGAGAGTGTACCACCAGTTCCAGCTTGGTGCTCAGACAGGTCCATGGACCTTTACATTTTTATCGAAACTGTCCAGGGAGGAAGGTGGCAGAATGGTTAAGACGCTTCTCTGCTAATACAGTGTCCTTGAGGGTTTGGGTTCGTTTCTCAGCTCTCGTTCTTTCTCCAAAGCAATGCTGGAGAATCAGCCTGTGAGTCTAGTCCTTCGGAAGAGACGATAAACCGAGGTCCCGAGTTCAGCACGAACTTGGCGCACTGGAAAAAAAAGAGAGAGAGAATAAAAAAAGAACCCGCGGCAACGTTGGTAAGTGTTGTCCTTTGGCATAATTCTGTAGAGAAATCCACTCAGATAGATACCCAAATACAGATGTATGCACTCGAGGCTTGACAAAAGCACGTTGGGTAGCATATATGGATTTGTCCGAACACAGTGACGCCTCCTTGAGAAACTGAAAATGTCCGGAACACCTACAAGTCCTTCTTTTTTCAGTACCAATATAATGTATGAAAAATGGCTCTGACACTGATTCAGCGGTTACCAATGCCCCATGTCCAATACTAATATTAACAAAACAAAACAAAAATTGACAACAGTATCAGTAGCTCAAGAGGCGTCACTGCGTTCGGTCAAATCCATATACGCTACACCACATCTGCCAGGCAGATGCCTGACCAGCAGCGTAACCCAACAGAAAGGCAGGACTCGGTGTGGTTTGTGTCTTTTTCTGTTTTTCGTTCTTAAAACACAGAAAACATCTCTCTGTCACACACATACACACACACACACACACACACACACACACACGCACAACCCACTATCTCTCTCTCTCTCTCTCTCTCTCTCTCTCTCTCACTCTCTCTCTCTCTCTCTCTCTCTCTCTCTCAGCTAATGAAGAGTTTCATCCGAAAGCATAGGTACGACCTTGTGCTGTATTTCTGTTAATTGCTCAGAGTCCATGGGCACTCGTGAGATAAAACAAAAACAAAAACAAAAAACAAACAGTGCCAGATCAGAAGGTAGGCAGAAACCGAATCGTGCTAGTACCTGTCCCCGTGTCCAACAACAACAACACGAGCCTCTACCCCACCATACAGCACACATCGGCCATGTCCACTTTCTGAGTCACAGAGCTGGCGCCAGGGTTGTCGTCCTTGTCCAGAATGTCTTGCCAGAGCCTGTCGAGTATCTGCAGCAGTCTCTGTTGCTGCTCCGGGGTCATCTGAGCCAGGGTGTCCTTCATGGTGTTGCTCGTGGGGCCGTCCTCCTCGGCCCCCTCCCCAGCGTTGTTCCGGAGGCCAGGCGGGATGGGCTTGTCCACTCTACGCAACGTGTGTCTCAGCCTGAGCATCAGCCTGTCGAGTTCCCATGTCGACATGTTGTCCAGCGCCTCTAAGGCCACGGTGACGTTCCATTCATTTTCCATCTGCTTTCTCGAGTTCGGAGGACGATGGGCTCCGAAATGACCTACTCGTTTATGTGCATTATCATCGTCGTCGTCGTCATCATTATCATCGTCGTCGTCGTCGTCGTCGTCGTCATCATCGTTGTCGTCGTCATCATCATCATCGTAGTCGTCATCATCATCATCATCATCATCATCATCATCGTTGTTGTCGTTGTTTTGTTGTTTCAGTTGACTTGCGATCTGGATCTGGTTCAGTTCATGGTGCACCAGAGACAATTGTTGTATGCAGTCACTGGCTTGCGCTTGTAGGTCCTGCCTGTGCGTGTGGGTTTCAGGGTGGCTCTCGTTCCTTGCAGTCAGGTCTGCAGCAGCAGCAGCGGCCCGTGCAGGCGGTGAACGGCCTGGCCCTTGAAGCGAGGCGGTCAGTGTGCTGCCTGATGATGGGTCTGCTTCGTCCATACCCGCGGGCAGCACGGCACTGTCTGCACCCAGAGAGAAACCGGACTGGTCAACGTTCCCTGAGGGGCGGCGAGAAGGCAGTGCGTGATGACCGGATGGACCCAAACCCATGACCGCCTCCAGTGTTTGGGGTCGTGGATCAGAGGGCTCGGCGGCAAGAACCGTCTCGTCTGAAACACACGTTCATAAATCTAGGTACAAACTTTTGTGTTCTTGTGACAGAGAGAGAGACAGACAGGCAGACAGACAGACAGACAGAGACAGAGACAGAGACCCAACCTAATATAGCTTACGCAAATATTCAACAACATTCACGAGGTAACAGTCCGCAAACTCTTCTATGCTTCATGTATATATATATATATATATATATATATATATATATATATATATATATATATATATATATATAATATATGCTCTATAATATTTTGGTTGGATCAGTTTTTGTCTAAGGTCACTTACAGCAGGGTGACATAAAACATAAAACTGTAATTCATCTTCATTATCCGGATTGCATAAACGGCATGCAGACATAGATTCATTTCATTTTAAGATACAGTATCTGAAACCAAGAATAGTATCAGAAATACCAAATCTACATTTTGTCGATGCACATTTTACAAATCTGTTTAATCAAACCCAACTCAATGTATGGATCAATCACATGCCATGATATAAAAAGTTGAAACTGTTCATTCCAAATGCAAGGTCCAGAGACAGAGAAAGAACGGCGTCCAACAGTGGAGTGTTTGAATCTGGGTATGCGTAGACAGAGTGGATCCGAAGCCGATCGTAGAGAGCGAGATGGAGTGTAGAGGTGAAGGCAGCCACAAAAATAGGAATGGGCAGATTTGTGAATACATTTATAAAATAGAGTGCTGAACTTATACTTTATTCTGTGTGAGACAGGGAGCCAGTGGAGATGTTGCAAAATAGGATTGATGTGCTCAGATCTTTTGTTTCTGAGGACGAGTCGGGCAGCAGAATTGTGTATGCGCTGAAGGGACTGAATGGATGAAGCAGGCAAACCAGACAATAGAGAGTTACAGTAGTCAAGGCGAGAGAGAATGAGAGAAACGACAAGTCTAGATCTTGCGTCGTTGGACAGATATTTCCGAATGGAACTGATGCGTCGCAGTTGACAGTAGCAGGGTTGACATGTATAACTGATAAATTTTTGCATGGACAGCGTATTCTCAAGGACAACGCCAAGGTTCCTGACTGAGCTGAAAAGAGGGATGGATGTACTGCCAAGATTGATTTTGTCAGCTGTGATGGAAGAGTTTTTGTTTAGTTCCTATGATCATTGCTTCGGTTTTGTTTGCGTTCAATTGTAACTTATTTAAAGTCATCAAGTTTTGAATGTCCAGGAAGCATTCAGATGTTTCTTGCAAGAGCAAGGGCAATTTTTCAGGGGTATCACTCTTCTGAAGTCGAGTGTCATCAGCATAGGAATGATGAATAACATTGTGGTGGTTGATAATTTCATCGAGAGGAGCAGTGTACAGTGTGAAGAGAACTGGGCCTAAAACAGATCCCTGTGGGACTCCGTGTTTGATTTAACAGGTTCAGACTGGATATTATCGACGATGATAGACTGGAATCGATCAGTGAGATAAGATTTGAACCAGTTGAGAACAGTGCCGTTGATGCCAAATGTAAAATGAAGACGGGAAAGAAGGATTGAATGGTCTATCGTGTCAAAGGCGGCTGACAAGTCGAGAAGAGGGAGAAGGGAAATTTTTCCTGAGTCGGACGCTAGCAGTAGATTGTTCAGGATATGAAGGAGAGTGGTTTCGGTGCTGTGGTCAGCACGATATGCAGACTGAAAAGGGTGAAGGAGGTTGTTGAAACAAAGGTGGTTGTTGAGCTGCTTCAGGACAGATTTTTCAAGGAGTTTGGACAGGAAAGGAAGGTTAGAAACCTGTATGATAATTTTTCACAATGTTTGCATCAAGGTTGGATTCCTTCAGAGGAGACCGGACGATTGCTGTCTTGAAAGTGGATGGAAACGTTCCAGTAAGAAGGGATGAGTTGACAATATTGGTGATTGTGGGAAGAAGCTGTGAGACACACTGGGAAAAGACAGAGGCTGGAAAAGGATCAAGTTCACAAGATTTTATTGTCATTTCTTTCAGGATTTCATTCACTTCTGTTTCAGTCAGTGGATTGAAGGAATGGAGAGGAGTGCCGTCGAATTGAGGATCAAGATAAGCAGGTAGGAAAGGCATCTGGTCCAAGCTCGTACGAATATTTTGAACTTTGTCGAAAAAGAAAGAGGAGAAGACATTGGGGAGTTCAGATAAAGTGTAGGCAGAAGGAAGAGGAGTCTTTTTTGCAGTACCAAGAAGATTTGACATGACAGAATAAAGAGATTTGGTGGATGTGGCATCGAAAACTTGAGAAGAAAAGAAGTTTGTCTTCGCTGATGAGATCATATGTTTGACTTTATTTATTTGTTTTCGGAAGATCTGATTATGGACAGTGTCGTAGGCAGGGCGAAGATGGTCACTGACACAACAATTAGGGTTAGGTGAGCAGCATTCATGTCAGTCTGTAAATGAAAACACAAACATGAAGAATATGAAATGTCAAACTGTTACAAAAGTAAACAAAAACGATGAAGACTGTTCCGACCTTCGGATTCCTTGAAACACGACGCACACACACACACATAAAACAAATGTCCAAATCAGAACAGGATAAACACAGAAACGGGCACAAAAACGCAGAGATCAGCAGAGTGCAGCCAGTGGGCGCAACGGCAGGTAACCCTCCATGCGAATATGCGAACACACAAGTAAAACATTTTACTGAAACCAAAGAAACTTTTATCCAACATAAATGTCATACAACAGTTATTATCACATCAATATTTTGCGCATATGGAAGTAAGGTTTCCCGTTCAAGACGAATTATTCCGCCCGAGCACCTCCCCTATTGTGTTATTTTGACATCTAATTCTACATACAACATATAGTCTTTAAAAAACAAGATTCAAACATTTCCACAAATGTTTCTGCAATACAAACAAAATCAACCAATGAAACACACTGAACAAAACTTGAATCATCCGGTTTAGGAAACAATCCACAAGTATTCCAATGAAGAAATGAAATAGTATTTACAAATGCATCCAAGCTTTATCGTCTCCCGCTACAATCATGTTCTTCCACGCATTCATTCTCATGACACACATTCTCATCCAACTTTGAACTACTCTTTTTCTTATTGAAATGTAAATCAGTGTACTTTAAACAAAAATATGATGATATATTCCATCCATCGTCGTCAGACAGTTAGCACCATTATCCTCGTACAGATGGCTTTTCTCCTCAGTCACACAATCGCCATCACTGTTAAATCTGCTCACGTTCTCACAGTCACCATTTCGGTCATTCACATTCGCATTCAGTATCGGTCATTCCCCAACTCCTTGGTAACAGTCAAATCACCAGTTACATACCCAGGGCGCAATAGCCGAGTGGTTCAAGAATTGGACTTTCAATCTGAGTCCCGGGTTCGAATCTTGGTAACGGCGCCTGGTGGGTAAAGGGTGGAAAATTTTACGATCTCCCGGGTCAACATGTGTGTATACGCACGCAGAAGATTAAAGACGCACGATAAAGATCCTGTAATCCATGTCAGCGTTCGGTGGGTTGTGGAAACAAGAAGATACTCAACATGCACATCCCCGAAAACGGAGTATGGCTACCTACATGGCGGTTTGAATGAACAAAACAGTCATATACGTAAAATGTTACATTTCTGTCTGAGCGTGTATGTGTGCGTGCCCGAAATCTGATTGAATGACGCAGGAAACGAATGGTGAGCGCCTAATGGCAGCTGTCAGTCAGCTTTACCCAGGCAGGCAGCCTGTTGTGCAAATGACCCAGTGTTTAAAAAGAGCTCAGAGATTGGTCTCTGACTGAGGATAGGCGCCAATACAAGCACCCATATCATCGTCACAGTTTTCTTACTGCACATACAAACATCGCCGTATCAGCCTTCATCGTCTCAAATTCCTCACTGTGCAGCAAATAGTTACAGCAACATGGTGATCGGAACACATATCAACATTCATACCAGATAATGTTACAGGGGTTATATCTACATTAATTCTGTGTGACTGACGGAGTGAACGTCCAGTCCTTGTGAACATTACTCATTCCGTCTTGAGAATGTGGGGGATGAGGGGGTGGGGGGGGGGGGGAGTGGATAGTGCCGAAATATCACTCCCTCTCAGTATGCACACCATCATCTTTGACATCGTTTCCAGCAAAAATAATTCTGGGGAATAACGCAAACATTCCTTTCATCCAACTTTTCTTTCACAACATCAACCTGTATTCAGGTTTTCCGTGCAGACGACACACATTAACATCACGCTCCACACACTGCACGTGGATTTCAGTGTGGCACAGTTCACTGCGCACCTGACACATTCGCCACGTCTGCTTTCATTTCAACACGGCACTCAAACACACGGCGCACACGTGGTGACTGGTGAAGTTTGTTACCCATAAAAACATGGATGGAATGTGTTCAAAATACAGGGCGGGCCAGACCTCTATTGGATTTGGACATGTCACCAGTTCCCTTCCTTCTACAACAAAATGATCATAGACCATTGGGACTTTTTTGCTCTCATTTCTGACAGATTTTTAAATGGGGTAATAACTTCTTTCTGATGTCCCTCATCCGCAAAGGAAAAAAAATCCCCAATAAAGATCTTGCTTCCCGTACACTCAAGTTCTGTTTTGCACGCAGGATCCTGTCTTTATCTTTACAAAACGTCCAGCTTGCCACGATGGGAAAGTTTGGTTTTGCATCAACCCTGTGCACAGGATCGAATTGCACATTCTGGAGTATCAGTGAGCATATCTGGAACTGAGCCAACACAATCTCGCTACGTCTCATGATATCTGCGGGAATACGATGCATTATGATGCTGTTTCGCTTGGACCGACCTTGAGAATCATCCACCTTTCTGTCCAGAGATTCAGTTCGCTGCCAACTGACAGGGGCAGCTTCAATCCACGGCCTGCAGAACCAGGGAAAAGGCACGGAGCTCGCCACGCCTGTCTCAACTTTGAGCCCCCGAGGGAGAGACACACAGACAGACAGACAGACAGAGACACGAGCCAGAGAGAAAAAAAAGACAGATAATAATAATAATAATAATAATAATAATAATAATAATGGATACTTATATAGCACACTATCCAGAAATCTGCTCTAGGTGCTTTACAAAAACGCTTTTGTGAACATAAAACATTATATCAATGCCCCATACACACACCAAAATGTGACCACACACACACACACACACACACACACACACACACACACGCATGCACGCACACACACACACTGCATACATACATTTTAACATACATGTGTATCTCACAGCTACCCTAACACATACGCACACATAGGCAGGCACAAACTTACATAAACACACGCACACACAATACACATTCATATACATGCATGTAGTTATGTACACATACATATGTATACACACAAAGTCAAGCACACCTAACGAAAAGGAAGTGGACCTGCCAAAATTGAACTTATTGCTGAGGGAAAAGGTGAGTTTTGAGACGAGATTTAAAAGATGCGAGGGAATCAGAATGACGGAGGTTATCAGGGAGCTTGTTCCACATCTTTGGCGATTGAAAAGAAAACGATCTGTGTCCATAGGTCTTACTTCTGACGTGAGGTATCCTGAGAAGTCGAGTATCAGAGGAAGAACGGAGCTGGCGAGACGGGGTATAGATATGGATGAGTTCAAAAAGATACTTGGGGCCAGATCCGTTGACTGCAGAAAAGGTCAGAGTGGATAGCTTATAGTCTATTCGATCAGAAACAGGCAACCAGTGGAGAGACTGAAGGAGAGGAGAAACATGGTCAAATTTAGAAGCTCTGCAAACAGAAAGAGACAGACAAAGACAGACACAGACAGACAGACAGAGAGAAAAGAAATGACAGACAGACAGATAGAGACAGAGACAGAAAGAGACAGACACAAAGACAGACACATACAGACAGACAGACAGAGACAAAGACAAACAAACAGACAGGCAGACAGAGTGTGGGGGTGAGGGGTGGAGAAGCACGGTTACCAGCGACCGCATCACAATTCTATTCTGAGCGCAGCGTGGACCATCAGGTCAGTATGTACTGTGAAATACGGTCCTTTGTTGATCATAGGCAGCCATCGCCACGCCATCAAGCAGCATACTAGAGCTTATGAAGATCTGCTATCAGTTAAAGTGAAGACGCTGGTGTGTGTGTGTGTGTGTGTGTGTGTGTTGATTTCTGTACGTCTTAAACGTACTGATATATTACAATACCATAAATATTCATCTTCGACATGAGACTCTGGTCAGAAGTGGTGTAGGGTAGCTAGTCACCGTCCGACCTAAACTGAAAGGTGTAGTCTTGCGGTTTTGAATAAAATTAATACTGTTTGTGAATACACATTCCTTCCGCTGGTGTTGCAGCGAAGTGGTGATGCGCCTCCCTTTCAGTCTGGTCTTTGTGGTCTGCTGTTGACAAGTTACCAGTACATCACACACTTCTCTGTTCCTTCCAGGTTTTTGTTGTTGTTGTTGTGTGTTTGTTTGTTTGTTTTTCTACGGAACCCGATACATTTGAGTGCGTGTCAAATAAAGGATATATGAACGGACTTGGAGCTTTCCCTTCGGGGCAGGTTACGGGGTCGTTTCTCTGTGCCTCCTGTGTGCATGCTGGTTGGAAGCACTATTTATCTTAATGATGGATGAGGTTGTGTGTCTTTATCTCACCAGGAGTGACAGTACGGTTGTTTTTTTTATGATACAGCAGTAGTACTGTGTTCTAAAACATTCTGAGCAATAAAGCACGACAGTGGATTATCTGAAGCACTGTAGGATAGCAGCGTAAAAACAGCACGCAAAACTGTACAGCAGTGGAGATTCCATTTCTGTACAAAGGCAAAGTCTATTAAAAGCGAAGGACAATCGTGGGACAGTACTCTTCGGGTTCAACTTCCTATTAAAACTAACTCAAGGGTTAAGCATGAAAGGTGGACATTACTGATAAGAAAACTGGGCCAAACAGTGATTAGAAGATGATTGAACGAGGCCGGTGCATTATACTGAAACACCTCCACCTTTCAAAAGTGAAAGAAACTCCAACAACCTTCACCAAAAGGACTCTCTGGTGCGTTTATCCTCGCAAACTCTTACACTGAGCCACACACCTCTTGCTTAACATTTAGGTCTTATCCATTTCAATGCCACTGATGACTAGTTTTGTCCACTCAAAAATCTCGTCCACGTGAAGTCTTTTTGGGGTTGGCCCGGGCCACACACATTCCTCACTCCACCAAAACCCTTTGCTCGAGTAGTCAAGGTAAAAACAGAACAAAAACAAAACAAAACAAAAACCCAAAATGGAACGATAAAATCAAGCAGACAAACAGACCAGCCAACGAACAAACAACAACACTAATACCTATGAAAACGAAGCATGAAAATGTCAGCATATACGATCTTCTTGTGCCGAACCGTAGACAACTATATGAGGCTATGGGGCCTTTAACCCCCCCCCCAACCCCTCACCCCCACACACACACACCACACACACACACACACACACACACCTCCCCCCACCCACCCACCCCTTTTTTTTCTTTTTTCTTTTTTTTTTTTTCTTTTTTTTTTTTTGCCTCCGTCTGGTCCGGTCTTCAACTGTCCTCAGTTTGCTTATGAGAGTCAAAGTTATCCTTTCTGTGATGTTCTCCTCTTTGTAACCGGCTTTCATCAAAACGAACTAAGCTGCGGAGGCCAAGCATTCTCCCCGGAGAGCGCTTTTAGGCGCCGGGGAGGAGGCGGGTCTCCTGGAGGGAGGGGGGCCATTACGGAACGTCGCACCGGTACCTCAATACTTGGCTTGTGACAACGGACATTTTGTGTGTTATCAGTTCTTGTCAGTGTGTTGAACTTTTTGCGCTTGGTCCAGCTGCATTATTTTTAGACACTCTTTTTTTTTTCTGTCTTGTTCTCATGCGCTGATAGTGGACTTTGTTATCTCTTTAATTTTAACCCAGTATCTATTACCTTATTTTTCTACAAACTCTTTTGAACAATTTTGTTTCGTTTTGTTTCTTCTTTGTTCATTTTTCAAAGAATTGTGATAATTTATGAATAATTATGTTTATTTGATTATTGTGTTTTGTTTGCATTGATTTTCTGTTTATTGTTTTGTTTTAGGGGCTGAAGGTTTACAGATGCTGTGAGTGCACTGCGTTTTAGGGTCTGGTACTAAAGAACGTGGTTTTGTTTCGGCTACAGACCAGTTATAAGCATGTTTTGTTTTATTCAAACACACGCATGAAGTTTCGTTTAGCTGAATGGCTGGTTCGTTAGTTAGTTAGTCAGTCATCTATCTATCAGTCTGTCTGTCTGTTTACTTGTTATGAATATGTCCTTTTTTGTTAGTCTAGGTAGCACAGCCTACTTTTATTTTGAATGAGGCATTTCTTATGTTTACAAGCACTGCAAATGCATGATTGTTTTCGTTCAACAATCATATCATATTCTTATATCCACCTTAATGTAGGCTACTGTTAACACACTCACTATCACACAGGAATAAACGGGGTATACTTCTCTTTTATGTTCAATTGTTGTTTATTTTGTTTGTTTTTTTTTGTTTGTTTTTTTTTTTTGGGGGGGGGGTTGTTTTTTTTTGTTTTTGGTTTTTGTGTGTGTGTGTGTTTGTTGTTGTTGTTTTTTTGTTTTGTTTTTTTGTTTTTTGTTTGTTTTTTTCCCCAGCACATCCGTAGGAGTATTCCACTGTTGTATCACAAAACTGTTTTATTGTCATGTTTTGTTGGAACAAATTCAAACATTACTGCGATGATAAAAAGAAAAGTGCATCGACTTTTTCTCTCAAATATACCTTTTTCACGGATGAATGACGTAATGTGAAAATGACGTATGAAGTGTGATTTTTTTTTTAATTGACGTATACTGCTGTTACTACCACCACTACTACTACTACGACTGCTACTACTACTACTACTACTACCACTACTACTACTACTCTCTCTCTCTCTCTCTCTCTCTCTCTCTCTCTCTTATGTACAATCTTATGTTGGGAAGGACAGCAGAGAGAAAGAGAAAGAAGACAGGGGAGAGACAGACAGACAGACAGAGACAGACAGACAGACAGAGACAGACAGACAGACAGACAGAGACAGACAGAAAGACAGACAGAGACAGACAGACAGACAGAGACAGACAGACAGAGACAGACAGAGACAGGCAGACAGACAGACAGACAGAGACAGACAGAGACAGACAGACAGACAGACAGACAGACAGACAGAGACAGACAGACAGACAGACAGAGACAGACAGACAGACAGAGACAGACAGACAGAGACAGACAGACAGACAGACAGAGACAGACAGACAGACAGACAGAGACAGACAGACAGACAGACAGAGACAGACAGACGGAGACAGACAGACAGAGACAGACAGACAGACAGAGACAGACAGACAGACAGAGACAGACAGACAGACAGACAGAGACAGACAGACGGAGACAGACAGAGACAGACAGACAGACAGAGACAGACAGACAGACAGAGACAGACAGACAGAGACAGACAGAGACAGATAGACAGAGACAGACAGACATAGAGAGAGAGAAGAAGAAGAAGGAAAAGAAAACGAAAAAGAAAGAAAAGTATACATGTGGATGGAAAAATGAAAGGAAGAAAGAAAGAACCAATCAGAGATAGGAAGGGAGGAAGGAAGGAAGGGGAAAATAAAGAAAGGAAAAAGAGAAAATAGGAAAGGAGGGATGAAAGTAGGAAGAACAAAGGAAGCAAGACATAAAACAAAATAAAAGAAAGAAGCAAACAAAGGAATAGAAAGGAAAAAACACTTTCGTTTCTCGAGCTTTCTGAAGCTTGTATATTTTCGTTTTGCCATTGTATTTCGTTGTTGTTGTTGGGTTTTTTTGTTGTTGTTTTTGTTTTGTTTTGTTTTTTGTTTTTGTTTTTGTTTTTTTGTCACAACAGATTTCTCTGTGTGGAATTCGTTCGGGCTGCTCTCCCCAGGGAGAGCGCGTCGCTACACTGAGAGCCCATTTTGGGGGGTATTTTTTCCTGCGTGCAGTTTTATTTGTTTTTCCTATCGAAGTGGATTTTTCTACATAATCTTGCCAGGAACAACCCTTTTGTTGCCGTGGGTTTTTTTACGTGCGCTACGTGCATTCTGCACAAGGGACCTCGGTTTATCGTCTCATCCAAATGACTATTGGAAAGAGGGATGCGGGTGTGAGGAGGGAGGGGAGCGAAGGGCAAAAGACCTTGAGTGGTGGTCTGTACGCTGGTCATTCGGATGAGACGATAAACCGAGGTCCCGTGTGCAGCATGCATTTAGCGCACATAAAAGAACCCACGGCAACAAAAGGATTGTTCCTGGCAAAATTCTGTAGAAAAATCCACTTCGATAGGAAAAACAAATAAAACTGCACGCAGGAAAAAATACAAAAAAAAAGGGTGGCGCTGTAAAGTAGCGACGCGCTCTCCCTGGGGAGAGCAGCCCGAATTTCACACAGAGAAATCTGTTGTGATAAAAAGAAATTCAAATACAAATACAAATACACACATTCCTCCCGATTGACTGATTTCGCAATATTGCATGGAGTAGGAAGCCTTTTTTGTCGGTTTTGCAAATGTGATAATTTATTTTGTAAACATTGGACATTTTCACTTCATTTTGACTCCAGGAGGAAGGTGGGGGTGGGGGGGGGGGGGCGCTCATCTGCCAATACACAGTGCGTGAGGGTGTGGGTTTGAATCCCGCTCTCGCCCTTTCTCCCAGGTTTGACTGGAAAATCAAACTGAACGTCGAGCCATTCGGATGAGACACCTGCCTAGCAGATGTGGTGTAGCGCTTATGGATTTGTCCGAACGCAGTGACGCTTCCTTGAGAGAAACTGAATCTGAAACTTTGACTCCACAACAGTCATTACCAGGGTCAGTAGCAGTGCCACTAGTAGTAACAAAGGAAGTAGCAGTAATACTAGTTGTAGCGGCAATAGCTTTAGCAGAAGTAGTTGTAGTTGTAATTGTTGTGGCAGTAGTTATTGTTCCCCGCACATGCACTGAAAGGCAGAAAAAGACAGACAGACAGGCAAAACTGTTTCTTCAAACAACAAAATGAAAAATAACTTTTTAGAAAGGTACTGATATATATAGGAACGTTCATTTGACATGTCATTCCAACTTCACATATCAAATCAAATAATTCATCAGCAATGATTAATAATCGTTCAGAAGCAATACTTACGAAGTTACTTGTGATCTTTTGTTTTCCCCTTTATTTCTTTGTTCTTTGTTGTTGTTGGCGGCGGTGGTGGTAGTGGTAGTAGTTCCCTCTTTGACATCGTTTGAAATCGTCCATTAGTGTAATTGTATAAATCAATTATATTCAATTATTATCAATAATGTTCGTACCTTGTTATGTACTACCCCACCCCCCATTATTCCTTGTGACCCCGGTACACTTGGTAATAAAGACG